>JAQGAD010000357.1:0-43555 GCA_034696625.1 Isotomurus palustris | reverse complement strand
TTCCATCACATCTTGAGAGAACCTTCCGTCTTCAAGAAAGTGCTCATTGCAGCTTCTGTTGTTCTCAGGGATAGCAATCTTTAGCCTAATAAGGAGGTCCAAAGCGGCTTCAAACTTCACACGGGATCTTCCATTGGGATTTCCACACACGAAGCAGCGGCTTTGAGTTGCAATAGTTGTTTTGATTTGTGGAATAGTCAATGTTTCTTTTGAGGAAGTTGCGACTTCTATAATCCGGGGTTGTTGGATTGACACAGCAAGTGAAATACCTGATGACACATCTTCATTGAAGGATGAGTTGAACGAGACAGAAGTTGCCTCTACGAGTTCCGAGGGTATTGGAGAGTCGTCTGGAGCATCAGATTTGCTAGGACTAACTGGCAGCTCTTGCTGTTCGGGTTCTGTAGATACTGAATCTGAAGACTGCAGCTCATCACTCGCTGGAATGTGGTTGAGTTCACCAGCAAACTTCCATCCATCTGCAGTCTTTACGCGCTTGACTTTGAGTACCTTCAAAAGCAGATGTTCAAATAGTGGTTACAAACAAGATGAAAATAGCAGACTTTAATTGAAGTTTCTGGTGAGTACAACCTTCCCGTAACACTTTTGGCAGAGACAGTCGGAGTTGATCTTGTAATGGCTCCAAGACGCTCCTACATACACCTTGAAACAATCCAATGTTGACTCATTGTTGATAGGGCGTCGTCGCTGATTTGCAAAGACCAGTTTTTTGCAAAGGCAGCAATTCCAGCGTTGGCTGTTTTTCGACATCGCAGATGTATTTCACACAGGAATTGCGAAAACAATTAAAGAGTTCTCTTGTATTTTTCATGTCTTCATCATTTCATCTTTGGTTTTTTTCACATTGGTTGCCAAAGTGTGCATGGCTACTAATGTTTCCATAAAAATAATCACCTTTTTTGAGCATTTTTATAAGAAAAAATCCTACGGGGTCTTGAGGGTTTTTTCGGTATGGCGCAAATGTGGAGCCAACTTGAGATTACGTTTTTAGGAATCTCCATGAAATTCTGCATCTACTCATGCAGGTCCTATTCTGGCTCCATGCTTGCGCCATGGTTTTAAAGACCTCTAAAAAACCAGGCCCGGTATGATTTCAACCTCGATTTCCTTCTTTATTCTGTCTTTGCCAAACAACACACGTATACCACGTATTGTTCACAGAAATGACATTTATAGTAATACCGTAAGGATACGACGCTTCTTCTTATGTTAATTCAACATCCTACGATTCAAAATGACTAAAACTTCTCCACAAACAAAGAGCAGTGGCAATGAAATAATATGATCCTACAGGACAGAGATATTATTTTACACGTTTAAGCTTTCCATTACACAAATTGTTTTTGTGACATTCCTGGAAGTTGTGAAATCTAAACTATGCTAGCGGAAATCACTTTGAGGTCTTCACGACTCATCCTGCGTGTATACATTCATCACACTTGTCAATATATATATGAAATGTAATGAGATACTTTATACTGGGAAATAAGGTAATATCACATTCGATTATGTTCCCATATCGAATCCCCGTGAAAAAGTAATTGAAACCAACGTACGTAGGCATATATACGTTGTACGTGTACTTAAAGAGAGTTCACTACTTCTTGCACATTCAAAGGAGAACAACAACATGACGATGGTTGTTATGTTTTGTTTCGATTACACTGGGAAATGTGTACTCTGTAGATGTGAGTTGTAGGATTGGTTAATAAAACAACCCTGAAGTGAACTTTTCATGTAACACACGCAAAGATGAAGGCAAAGATATCATTAAACATAATCAAGAATCAAGACGAAGATCGGGATGTGTGATGTTGATTTTTCATCACATGTTCTGTCCTTGTTCTCTCGTGTGTTTTGGACGGAAGAGAAAGAATATATATTATGAGAATATTTGAAATGATGTACACGGACCCAACCCCTGTGGTAGCAAAATAAGACGATGATTGTCAGAAGTGATGGAGATGAGTTGGTTTTGGTGGTGAAGTAATCAACATTTTGAACTTGAAGACGTTCACACACAAGAGCAGATGGAGTAAACTCTTTAAGGTTTGAAAAACAATGCCTGAGATTTGAGATGCCACTAACCACTGCCAACAATAAAGTGTTGAGTCTTGAGTCTGGCGAGGAACTCTATTTTGTGCGATTTTATGAGGAAGACTGAGCATTGTTTAGACATTCCACGGGTTTATAGACGAGAATATATGTGGGAAGTCGAAGGAGAGGTGTACAAGTACAATGGATAAAAAATTCTCAAGTGCATCTGACGATGATGACTTGTAATGGGCTGTCTACCTACTCGTAGGAGCACATAACAAAAGGGAACTCAAACTACTAGCAGGCAGACATATATATATATATATATATTATATATATGGAGACCGTGGATAGACAACAACAAAAAGGTGGAAATCGATTGGATTTGATTACATTTGTGCTTTCTTCCTTGGGAAGCATGCAAATACCCCAAAGATTCATAATGAAACCCATGAAATTCAGAAGAAGGAGACGACGTTATAAAATATGGAATCGCATGACTGCCTCACAGGGGATATTGTTTTATTCAACTTCTCAAGAAAATTGAGAATCCCAGAAACACTCCTGAGATATTGCTACATACACGGAGGAAGTCCGCTGCCCTGCCCTGCTGTCCTAACTTCTATCCTATCTGGTTACTTCGTACTTTGTAACAACACACGACTCCTCTCCTGATTGTCTTTGAATATTCACATTCGCACCTTTACATCAGTTTACATCAAGACAACCCAGTCAAGTCATTTCCATAATTACAAATCGCAGGAGAGTAAAAATGGAGATTATTTTGCAATAGCTTTTCATAGATTAGTTAAGGTTTATTTTTATTTTGGTAAGATTTACAGCTACAGCCCTTTGACTTGAATAAGTGAAAGTCAGAGACGTTCCTGTTTGACACAAATAGCGAATGGGTTTTTCAGCAGAGGCTTCAGTCAGGTCAAAATGCATGGGAATGAATAAATGACTCACAAGTCCTGAGAGCACCTTTGCCTTTCAAAGTTACTTTTGTACCTTCCTACACTCCCTTGCAGTGTTCCACCAAACACAACACTTTATTTTCGTATGAAAAAAGAGGAAACATGGTTAATTTATCTTGTCTCTTTCTTTAAGTTTTTGCAACGTCTGATGATGCACTTTTACACGCAGCGTTGTCAGAAAGTCAGAATAGCAAAGAGATCAAGATCATTGATCTATATTCAATTCAGTTTGAATTAAGTTTCTTTCAAGCGGAACACACCAAGATTTTTACATTCCTGATTGCCACTTAACTTTTGAGTTTTGAGACTGAAAGAATTGAAGAATTGAATAGCATTCATTCACCTGCTGAGCTTTTTCTGTGCGCATCAGTTATGCAATTGTGTCGGGTAAACTTAGCGACTCTTTTCTTGGGGTATTTTGGAAGTAGCGAGATTTCTTAGTAAATTTTACATTATCCACGATCACTGCATGCTTGGTTGGCTAATTTGGATTCGATTTCCGATTGCACAATCTATTATTTTCTTTGTATTCGGACTTTGCTAAATGAATCGTCGGTCTACATCCAAACTCCAAACTGACCTCAGAAGTAAAAGGGAAGAGCGTGTTTTAGGCAATTATTCCCAATTCTCATGAAGTGAAAGGGTGAAATAAAAAATACGGTTAAGAAACGGAAGGTCTATTCTCACACCCAATTGCACTTTGACTTCGACCAATTGAACTTCAAGTAGAGAATGAAAAAACACTCGAGATAGAAGAAACTTTGGAATAGAGAAAGTTTTGTTGAGTTCAATTGGTTTTCCGTAACGTTTTGGACAAACTTTTATTGTGTGTGTGTAAATGTGGCTTCCGTTGGAAGGATGTTAGATAAGAATTGTAAGACTCGCTAATAAACTGTCTGGTGTTCAGTTTGCAGAATTCATTCACAACTGAAGGAGAAGAAGAAGGGAACTAAATCGCTTAACATATTCGTTTAAACGAGATGGACACAAAATATGGGAAAGAAGAGGTTGACAATGATGGAAAGGTGAAAGAAAACAAACCATTAAATTCAGTTAGGGTTTGCTTGCATGTCAACTTGATAAAAGTGTGCAGGTAGAGTGGGCATGCAGGTTACTTTCTCTGCCTGCATGAATATATATCCAATCCACCCTCATCGATTAAAATTTAAGTAGAAGCTCAGTGGAGTCTGCTCGAGGGTGGAAAGTGAAATTTATCGGGGAGTATTTATTCATCTGCTGTAGGTTGTAGTGTTGGATTAAGCGGAGGGATAAAGGAACCATGGAACAATATGTGGCCAGTTGGTGTTTGATTGAAAGTCTATTAATAAGTAATAGTCTGGTGGTCACACAGCAGGAAATGCAAAATAGGAAGTAATTTAAGAACTCTTGGAGACAGCTTTGATGGTTGATGGCTCCCCTTACAACTCCTTCGGTTTTGTGTCCCTCTCTCCTTCGCATGTCACATTGTGAATATTATATCCTATTATTTATCCATACCTTAAAAGCTTTCTTGAAACAATACTGTATAATTCCCTTCATACAAAACAAACAAACTGGTGAAACTATTTCCAGCCCTTGAGCCCTATTGGACTCATTATTGACTTTCTGTCATAACTTTTTGAATTCTGAGTAGTTTTCAAAATTGTCTAAGAAAGAAGACCTGAACTGTGTAAAGTTACAGTAGGATAGCGAGTTATGATTATGTCTGCCTTTGAGAGAAGCATTGAAGAAACGGCCTGTTTTTTGAAAAATGTGAGTCTCTTTATAAAATGTGTGAAATCTGATGAGGTGAATGTGAATGTGGAGTTGTGGAGTAGTCGCGGAGGATCGAGTCGGTTTCGTCGTAAAAATAAATCTTTTACATTTCGCCATCTGGATGAGAAAGCAATTCAGACGTAATCAAAGTGCTCAAAGAAGACATGTATTGACTTCTCAAGGACTCTACAAATTTATGCCACTGATACTTCCGCCCGAGAAATGGAACGGAGCTCGATCCTCGAAGAAATGGGAATACTTGTGTGATACCGCAATAAGAAAAATATTGGTGTGGAAGTGTCATTTCAGCTTGAGCTTACGAATCGTCACATGTAAAAGCCAGACTAGTTTTACATAAAATAAAACGTGTACACAGTCAGCTTTCTCATATTTTATTCCTTCCAATTCCAATCTATTTAAAGTCGAAGTGAAAGCAGACAATCTTCAATCTTCACCCTTTGAATACAGTAATAGTAATAACCTTTTCCTTCTCAACATTTGACATTGTGGAAGGCTTTAAAAGAAATGCTACGAGAGAAGCAAGAAGCCACACACACCATCAAGACTGAATAGTTAATTTGATTTAAAAACAAACAGGCTGGATAGTCTGATTTGGTTTATTTATTGGCTTCTATACTCCATTGACCAATTTTGGCTCAACAGTGAATAAGGTAACTCACCTCATTCCCTTCATACAATCGAATAGGTCTGCCTAAGCTGTGTGTTGTTTTATAAAGTTGAAGAAACTCCTCAATGAATTAATAATGAATATTGCTCTAAGGTTTGAGGTCAGTTCCTGATGGATAGCTGATTAAGCTTAACCCACCAAATTAGATTAAGGATGTAATAAACTAGAATGAAGCTCAGGCTCAGGTGGATTTCTCATATATTGCAGAATGATTTACGTTTATGGAGAGGTGAATACAAGTTTATTCATTTGCAAAAAACAATAATATTCGCAAATATTCAAGTGCAAAAAAAATTTCGAGACATGTCTGTACACTTCACATTTTGCTTATTAGTGGGGTAAACTTGATCTTTACCGACAGCGCTCGTGGCTCGGTATCTTAGAAATCCTAGAATAGAAGACTGAGAACCTCCTGTTCAATTTCCTAAGGAGTTGTTTTCTAGCCTTGGGTAAAGTTCATGTCATCTTTAATCCATTCAAGATGAAGAATTAACTGTTCGTGCTTTCCTTAATCATCACGAACTTCTATTACCGACAAAGCTTAACATAGATAGTAGTAGCAGCTTAATTTAACTGCAGGCAGTCGTAGAACCCGAAATAACAAATGTATAATAAACTGCCCTCACGATTGCCTTTCAAGACTTTCAAGACTTTCAACGTAAGACGTCAAAGGGAATTATTAAATTTCTGCATTGCTGCCTACAGACTACAGATGAAGACAACCAAAAGTCCACTTGTAAAATGCGTGTACATTCCCAACATGGAACAACGGTTCTATTGCAGATTTCAAGACTTTTGCAAGTCAACTTGCTTTTTCTTTAATAAGAATAATAAGCTAACCTCTTTGGGAAGTAGAACTGTAAAAGTGTGTGTAGACGTCAGACGTGTGTAGGTAATAATATACATTTTGTGTAAATATCTGCTGGGCTCTGTTTTAGGACGGAAGGTCTAGTATGTAATCTACAATTTATGCTATTTCCACCTTCTCCACATTTTTTAATGTGTTTATAGTTCAGCCGAATTATTTGTCTTACGAAAATAAGGTCAACTGGAATACAAACACACAAGATCGAACGTTGATTCACCCTGATGAGCCTTTTTATTTGCTGTAACGCATTATTACTTGATTCTTCCGAAGAGTCTTTATTCTCTTCTGATCTTTGGGGATTAAAAAGACGTTCACTTAACATGAGATTGTGCAACGAGGTTCCAGAATTATGCTTGTTCACGGCTGGGTGACTTTTCCTTTTCCTATGAGATTTGAGCACTGAGCAGATGGCTCGTGAAGATGTGAAGATCTTTCTCCTTTGCCACTAATCCATCGCCCATGTGCTTCAGCAGGATTTTTGCCTGGTAGATAATGTAAACCAAAGAGACAAGGACAAGGACAGAAGTTCTAACAAGCATATCCGCCTAATTACACTTGGACTCGTAACAGTTCTTCTATCCGCATATAAAGTTTCGAATTTCCAACGTGAATTTCAACGCATGGCTTTCACCTTACACATCTGTTTGATGGACTAATTAAGCAATACATCACCTAATTACACTGCCACGCAGTGGAGTGACAAACTCGATCCCAGTGCAATTCAGCCACACACCGATAAATCAACGTGGATGTCCGGGACCGGATAATCCGATAAACTACACAGGAGAAGATGCAAGAGAGGAAGTAAAAAGCCTAATGTTTACGCACCCATGTTTCCCGAACATTCATACAACTTTTCTGTCTCATAAAACACCCAATAATAAAAAGTGTGTAGGGTTTCTTCTTGAGCAGAGTCGCGAAATAGTTGAGTCGTTGCCAGGATTCTTCGTCCATTCCATACTTATTTGCAGTAGCATTCAACTTTCAAAATAAAAAACGACCTGTGCACACATTTTGTGTCTAACCTGATTGCATGTCTGTATAGTCTGTAACACATTGGAGGGAGGTTCCTCAGATATTTCAATAAAATCTTACACAAATTTGAATTCCTACAAGATCCTAACTTACTCGAGAGTTCGAGCCTCGAGGAGACGCAGCCTGTGACAACGTATATTCTGACAGGCCTTAAAGTTGACTACACCCGTTTTAAACTCCGAATTCCGGGTTTCGGAGGATACACTATTTAATCTTCAGCAGTTTCAACATTTCGACCACACGAAGAAAACTTATTTTATCTCCAGTTTAGTTGTTCATTGTGGGGATCAAAATGAGAGCCACGTTTACACTGCAGACTTCAGAAGAATGCTCATTAATTCCATCACGTTGCTCACGTTGACCTTATTTAATGACGAAAGTTCTTCTTGCTTACATCTTCACTGAGACAGATATTAAGATGAGTTTGTCTTGTGCTGGAAACACCGGAAGAAATGGTTAATGGGGTTGTAGGTGCTCATTACTCTTTGCACGGTATCTTGAGATAAGATTACTCATGTTTCACAGATAAATTGCGGTGTACGGCGACAATAATCAACGATCGGTTGGTTGGTATACTTTCTTTGGCAAGTATTGATGTCTACTTCGTGCATCTGTGTCACGGTGGAACACATCAAAACTCAAAACTGCATCGTCAAACTTTTTCATTCACATTTTCGACACACTTTTCTTCCTCATTATGAACCTTCCTATTGGCTAAACTACTTAATTTTCCGTTTGAAAAACTGCATCCCACGTATAAACGAAGGAGTCAGTCTATAATATGCCAGCCACCAACATACACGTACACAAAAAGAGGAAAGATACACGTGAGAAATGAAAAGCACTTTTATATCTCAAGGCATTCAAAAATAAGTGAGTTAGTAACAGTTGTAAGTTATAATTTCCCATTCCATTTCACCAAACGACAATTACGCGATGTGCACAAAGCAATCCATCAAATATCAAAGCTTTCCAAACTCGAAGGATTATCAAAAGAAACTAAGCACAAATTTGCCAATGATCGTCCTTGTGTATTGCAGCAGCAGTCGTTGAAACCTTCAAAGTTAATTGAGATTGCATGTTTGGCGATTTCGAAAGACAAGTTTCTCCTCAATTTAACTTTCTTCCGATGACTAAGGCCAGAGAAGTTGGAGGAGGAGGAGGAGGATGAGGATAGGGAAAGACGTGATGTACCATCATCAATCATTTTCTATCATCATTATCATTACGAAGAATGGCACAGTCTACAGTAGCTTTATAACTTATAACAACAGTCGAGTCTCGATCGTGTGTAGTAGTAGCCTTCGTACAGTTCGTTTGATTCGAGCAACAAATCTTCCCTGTGATTATCCACTTGGGACGTGGTTTTGGAGTTTTGACTTTGACATTGCTAGCAATTGCATGCACACATTCATTTGATTGCTTTTGAATGGAGATATTTCATAGTCCTCATTTCCTACGCTTTAAATGAATCACGCAAACAAGATGAAAGCACTGAAAGCTTCCACAAACCTTGACATTCACCAGTCGATTTTTATGACTTCACACTCAATCTACCAAACCAGACCGCAAATACTAATCACTATTATGTCATCATCATCATTCCCAGCGCTGCATACAGTCACAGTTAATTACACACAGGGCACATTCAACATTATGCGTACTTCCCTGTAGAAGAAGAGACGATGAGAATACGATAAGGAGCTCAGATCTACTCACATTTCAGGAAGACTTTCGCAAGGCTCCGTCAGCAGTAGATTTTGTTTCAGGGAGCTGCTGACTGCTGACTAAGAACTTGTAAATGTCAAGAGAGTTTCCTTAAACACTCACTCACACAGCTTAGGTTACATTTGCATAGAAAATATTCATTAGGTTCCTCATTGACTACTGACAGTCTTGATTATAAAATCGTATTTCGATACTCGGACTTTCAGACATTCAGACATTTACAAAGTCTGCTGCTGCTGCTCCTGAATTGAATGAAGTAAAAGTTTTAAAAGTGTACCCACTAAACAATTCTCTGTGCGATAAAAGCTTCGGTTTCTTTGAGGATAACTTTGTGACACGCGAATTAATGATTGTGTGAATAGACTTTAATTTTGCAACCGATTCTGCGATATAACTTCTTTAGTGAATTAAACATCATTAAAACTTCTGCTGGTTGCTGCTCCTGCTTAAAGGACGAGATTAACTCTTCGGAATCACGCAAAGCGAGCTTTGTTTTCTTGCGTCACTCTTCTATCCGACAATCCGACCGAACCATAATGGTCATGAAGAACAAAATGAGTGTTTCCGCATGTACGTACACATCCAACTGGATAAGGTGACATTGGCGAAACGGAGAATAGCAAGCCGACACATGACACAAGTTGACACTTAAAAGACTTTTAGCAGATTACCCTCACTGAAAGCCAATCCATGTAAAAGCGCCGTTTGTTTGTGGCATTTAGGATTTCTTCCTTTATTGTTTCAGTATTAAATCCTTTTTGCGAAATCAGAAAGACATTTTATTCTTCCCGAGAACATAGAAATGCTCGTTGGTTATTTACGACTCTTTAATAATTTGCCAACTCAAGTTACAAAGGCAGATTCTTTCTCCATTACGCACCACTCAATATAATAATAGATTCTTTTTAGTAAAAATAGATCGCAGACAGGTGACAAATTGTAATTAGTAATCAGTGTGTATTTGTGGTTTAAAACTTAAAATCCTCGTGATGACTTCTTAATCAGATTCTAAAAATTCATATTTTCATTATTTCCAGAAGCCTTGTTTTAGAGTATGAATATTATTATGAATTTTTATGGACTTCAAAATCACTCGCATTTATGTTCCATTAAGCTCCAAGCAATTGTGACACAGAATCATGTAACCGATAACCAATATCAAACAATGGGAATGACCTCGCAGTATATCGTACACATGCAGTTGTTTGTTCTCCTACCGACTTGCACTAATTTCCTGATACGTATTTAATAATGAGTTTGAATTGGAAGTTGGAACGAATGATGAATAAATGTGGGCCTGCTGTATTGAATACTGTATTGCAAAAACAAAGTAACACTTTAGTCCACAGACTGCAAAGAGATTGAGGATCACATAATATTATCATCACAATGCATAATAATGTATCTACTTTCTATTTACAGTGATTTCTGATTTCCATTGTATCTGTCTCCTCTTACTCCTTACGCAACTACACATTTGCACATAATATTACTGTAACTTAATTTCACTTCGTCCTTATCGCATTACAAACACACATTCCACAACCAATCCACTCCATTATGTTCATTGTGTGTAGATATATAACCAAGTTACTCAACATTAAGTCTATAAATGCATTTCCTGCATGTTGTCTTCCTTTGTACAATAGGACAGGTTTACAATTACAAGTCTCTCTAGTCTGTACATGAACAAAGCACTGCGACTGCGAGTGAAGGTTTGCGCCCTACTAAAAAACCATGCAAAATCCCCTTAAAGCATTAATAACACGAGAACTGGTTATGACTCATCGCTGCAGAACCATAAAAATAAAATTAGCAAAAAGCTGATTCAACTTTTGCTATCCACTCTCCACTTCCACGTTCTGTTCTATCTGCGAATCGCTTGTTGCGTTGCGTACATTTTTTTAAATCTTGTTGCCTTACTTGTGTTAAAAATTCAATTTATCGAAGTGACTGTAATTCAAAATTCGATTTAATATTCCGTGCTAATGAAAACAACATGATCATGCTATTTACGTCAAAGTTTGTATGATGTAATTTGATATGTGCCCACAAAATCACGTTTAAGGCAATAATTTTATGAATTTAAGGGAACGTTGATTTCAATTTGACTTGACGAGACTAGAATTGCTAAGTGTGATAGTTAGTTAGATCACCAACAGTTCATGTGTTCTTCCTAAGTTGGAGATTTCGTAGGAGGCTTTAATAAATTTCTAATAAAAATAGCAAAACTAATTTGGTTGTTGGACAGAAATGAAGAGTGTTTGAAGAAAACTAGTTTTGTTATCATCTCATCCATTAATAATAGACAAATTCATCGTAAGAATGAGCATCTCGACTCAAACTGCCAGTCGCGAGTGAATGTATTTGACTTTGACGTCCACTTACTTAAACGAAGTCATTTTTACGCCAGTCAGTCAGCAATGGGAAGTTAAGAAAGTAATAATATTTCATTTTAGGTCGTCGTCATTTCATTAATTCTGTGCCTGCTGCTGCGTACAAATGCTAAATGGAATAAATAATGTTACACCACATACAAACTTATATAAGATAAGTAGACGGAAGTAGAGTTTTGTAACAAACAACAGTCAACAGTCAGCATCAGTCGTCATTTGATATTCGCTACGGTAGATTTATTAAAGTCAAAATGATTAACCCACCTCTCTATTAACTTCATTCAACTTTCAAACTTCACCACACATCAAAATAATCTCTAGATGATAAATAGCTAGCGAATTTATTTTTGCACACGTGCTATAGTGCTATCGCTATCCTGATATTGCTGACGGCTGATGAAAACTAACACCATTTAAGCGTTTCAAGTTTCATCCAGCGAAATCAGGTTTTTGCACATGCTTGCATAGTTATTTTCCAAGTAAAAGTTTGATGAACAATGATGTAAACAATATTCAAGCACAGACCTACACAAGATATATTATTCATATTGCTCGCACAAATTCAAAAGTTACGACCACATTATTTTCTTGAACGAGAAAGAATTAAGTGTGTGTGTTTACTGTGAAGCATCTTGGGACTTAATACTATTAATAAGAGCAGAGATAATATTAGCAGTTTGACTTGCAGTAATCAAACGAAAACAAATTTGTTTTCTCATGTGTAATGAAATCTGGAGGAATGTAGTGTTAAGTTGGACTTAGCGAGATGTGTAATATTTCACCATCGGTGTACTTAACTTATTTTGTCTGAGCTCATGGCTATTAATATCTTGAATCAGTTGATTCGTGAGCTTAGTTGGAGAGTGTGGTGCAGCATATGTATGTATGTATGTATGCTGTAGTATCGAGTATCGAGCACATTGCAAAATCCCATGGTTCAGTGAGTGAATACATGAATCATAAGAAGTACATTCTATCAGCCATTTTCAATAGACATCACAGAGAGTGAATTAAGTACAATTGTATAATGCAACTTTCGTGCTGATTATTCTGGAGCAGAGTAGTCGATGATAATGCATTCCACGTCGAAAGCCTCGCAAAACTCACTTCTGGAACACGGCCACTCTGTAATCGGATTTTACCGTTGATTGCACCCAACAGATGATATTTCATTTTTCATTCTCTTACAGCTTCATAAGTCAACTTAAAAAATATGACAAAAGGTTTGTAATTGAGTTTGGACTACTACGTCCTAACATAGTTTAGTGTTTAATTTATTACTACAAGTCTTTATTAATCCTCCAATATACACGACAGTTGATGGGATGAGACGAAAAGTTTGTTTGAATCAGAGCACGAAATTGTGCGACATGGTCCGTATAGTAGGATTTATCGCCCAAGGATATCTTACTGCATCATTTATGTGTTTACAAAACAAGTAATGGAAACGGACAAAAGAGCAATTGTCGATGGAACGACCTAATTAGTTTATCTCTGTGCAGTTCTGTCATCTCCCAAATACTTTAATGGCCGTACAGCAGTGATTACACAATTCTCAGTGTAACTCTCGAATGATCCAAACGATTCCAGAACATCTCCAGCACACATAATATATGTTTCCCATTTCTTCATTGCCTTACATTTCCAGAAGAAGGAAAATTGTACTTGTACTTGTAGACACAACCGACGGACAAGAACAACTTTATGATTAGTTGTAATAAAGATGATGGAAGCAGATTATATTTATTCGTGTACAACTAAAATACTAAAATAACTTTAATACTAATACTCCACTACCGTGTAGTATAAAAGGCCTGATGAACATTTTACGCTAAGGCTCATGAATGACGATATACTTCTCAGAATTCTACAGATAAGAGACCATCTAGTCGGCCGAGCACATGGGAAACCTAATCGTATTTTTGATAAAGCACGTTTCCTCTTCAGTAAACTATAATTTGAACCCCACTCATTCATAAACTTTACTATAATAGATAATAGTAGTAGTAAATAAATAGTAACAGTAGTAGTGAAACTTGACCACACAAGATATTTAATTTGTCATTCTTCATCTCTGTGACGAACCGACCTTCTTTGATAAACCCGAGTAAATAAACAATACATTAAGATAACTGAAGCATCTTATGTTTCATTGTGTCACAAATCTCGTCAAATAAAATTTAACTGTCCCATTAGTTTTAACAAGTTTAATAAACAAAATTCTTTGGATCAGCCTTTCCGCATCTTCTTCCTTGATTTATTTATATAATAAAAAGTACGAAATACATTTCACTTACCCATTCTGAAGCAGCTTTGGAGTAAGTCCGATTTGAATTAGAAATTTCCTTGGTATATTTATAGTACGCTAAATAATTACTAGCACAGTTTGAGTCTTTGAGTCTCTCGCAAAGGAAAAGTACTTAACAGTAACAGCGATGAAATCGACGCACAATTGTAAACTCACTTGTAAAACAAAAGGAAATTAATGAACTAGACTTGAGACTAAAATATAAAAATGTACGATATAACTTGAGAAGTTTAAAACACAATGAGTGTTATGTCCACATACTTGAATTCTATCCACAATAAACATTAACGCACCACCACTTGATACATAAAACAATTTGGAAAGCGAGGAATTCAACAATCAAAATCAAAATTGCTTTTTGTGAATTACTCTCCTGAATGTACGAACAAGACTGAATTAATTAGGAGATGTATGAATAAGTTTGGCTAATTAGGAGTGAACAATGAAGCACACACACTCGTTCACTAAGGAGAAGGATTGACGACTGTCGAGTGGAGGAGACTTTGTCGACGACTGTAGAAGCAATTGTTCAGTTTCAGAGGGTTTTTTATTATTCCTTATTCCACACGAGATGATGGACAGAAGTGGAGGAACTTTTAATGGAAGAGAAGAATCGAGATGAAATAGTATTTCTTCTTTTATTGATGGGCGATTGGAAAGAAGGTAAAAAATAACTCGTTGAAACTATCTCTCTGAGTAGAATTGACCAATTAGTATTTTTTGCAACACAGGGAATCCATGAATTGATGAATTATATAATTGGAGAGAGAGAGAGAGATTTGATTTGTAAGTGCTAAAGCATGAACCACAGCCCCACCAAGAATATATAGATATTCCTCTGAGCGTTTATTCTTAGGCGATGTACCTTCTCGCTTAACTCACTTCGAGAATAAAGTCTCTGCTGCTGCAGCAGTATATAATATAAAATATTATTCCCTTGTGGAGAGAGAATTAGTTTGGGTGATTACATAGTCGCAGACCTAATAGCGATTAAGTAGCGAGATGATACACACACAATTTAACGTGAAGTGACCGGTTTGTTCAGAATGATGTGAAGAAGATGGTGCGACTAGGAGAGTTGTTGTAGAAGATGAAACTAATGTTCCTGGAGTGCAAGACGAAGGTTTGGAGACTGCGGGACTTATTTTTACGGACTCCTAGGACTTAAGTCACTTAGATCGTAAGGTGTGGGTGAGAGGGAGGACCAATCCTTTTTAATGATAATGAATGATGATTCAATGATGATTCTGGGTTGCCTGCCTTGGCGAATAGTTTTTTGGGCTGATATGTGTGAATGAGGAGCCGCAGAGCTAGCAGCACCACAGAATGAGAGATTTTTCGGCGGCGGACTGTTGAGTCAGTCAGTCACTGTACTACATGGGAAATATTTTGATATTCATTCTAAGGCAGAGTTTTGTGGGAGAGTGTACAAGGATGTTGGGTTGTTGGGTTGAGGAGAGAAGGGAGTGGTCAGGGGATTTCCACCTGGGGAGGTTCGAAATGTTCGAATCCAACAGCCCGTGGCTTCCACAGGAGGTCATTGAAGGGCCTTCCTACGGGGACAAACGGTCCAGCCATCGTTGGATGCTACGAGTCATATCTTTCATACTACTGCACTACATCAGGGATGTAGGTAAGGAACTCATATACACAATACACACACATGGATGGATGATGGAAGGAAAGTGAGATTTGGATGATGTTGATATAGCAGAGGAGAGCTGATAGCCTAACATACTACACACTACACACACAGTCAACCCTTTCCTTCTCGCTTTCCATTGAATAACCATTTTTTACTACAACTCCCTTCCTTCGTTCGTTCACAGTCAGAAAGACTCATTCGCGTTGCTCATGCCACACAGCAGTTGATCTCGAATCTTTACAAGCCATGGTAGACCCTTTCCTCATCTGAGGACGTTGTTGCATTCACGTCTCACTTCACCCTCATCTCTACTTAAAGCTGTATGACTGCAGTTACATTCACAGCTTACCAAAACTTGGCTAGAAGATCCGAAATAAAATTTTTTATGTCCTATCAACCCGCTCTTATTAATAAAAATGCGTTAATCTTTGATTAAGAAGAAAAACCAAGATGATTATAGTATGTTCATAGAAACCATGAATTTATTCTACCAAAGTATATCATTATCATATCGTCATAATCGAAATCGAGTCTGTTGGAGTTGTGTGTGGCGTTGGCGTTACACTCTGTACGAATATACACAGGATTTTCTAAGCGATTAGGCGATTAGAGTGATAAATTGATGTTCGTATGATTATTTAATTACCTCCGGATACTTACTGTACTACTACCAATATTGTTTGGCAAGTTTTAAAAATAAGCTTTGGGGTTCTTCTTCACTACTTTTACTTTGGTTGTATCATCATGACATGTTGAGATTTAATGATACGTCAGATACAGTTGCACTAACCATGACTTACTACGTAACTAAAGCTTACAAAATGCAATTGTTGACTTTAACAAATGTAAAAGTCAAGTCCGATGGAAGCCAAGCAAATTATTAAATTTATAGATAAGGAGGATACTTGTACAACCAGAATAGATTAAGTAGTGCTTATCCACAGTAGCCCAGCTGAATGATAAACCACAGGCTCACTATCACTATTATCGATTATCGGGTTGGCTGTACAATGTACAAGAATTGTAGATGGTCGAATCAGTGGAGCATCTACAGTCTAGATGTCTAAGGTTTAGAACACAAACTATAAATTTTTTAACTTCTTGTAACGCTAATCATGTCAGTCGATGACGTCGATGAGACTCATAAGTAGTGTGAATAACTAATAGTAAAGCTAGAAAGTATTTAAGCACATTAAACAATGACGAATGACGTGTAAAGGTATGATCCAACCTGAGGATTAATGGCAGAACATTCTGCTTGTTGTGTGTTTAACTCTATGGTTTCAATTTTTGTTTACATAAAATCACACATTGAATATTATTACGTGAATAGTTCTTTCGTGTAACTATATAGTAGGTAGTCTAGGTAGTACGTAGTAATTAAGTTGTATCATTAAATACCCTTATCAGTGGGGTGACGAAATTCGTTTTGTGCATTTGAATATTCAACCTGTTTGAGATGAGACGTTCCGCTGTCATTCTATTCCAGCAAATATGCTTTGACGTTAGAATCATTAGCTATTACATTATTACATGATTTTATATTTATTATACAATGCGACGAATCTACAAATCTATAGGTATCTCTTTCAACTTGAACTTCTACGCCAATTTTATTTGTACGCTACTTCGATATAACCCAAGTGTGTCGTCGATACGCAGTTAGGTAACAGTTGGTTTTTGTTTTAGGAGGAGTAACTGAATATATTATTGTTGATGATCAAGGTTGAACTATTTTCGAACTCCAAATTCAATCGTTGTCTGACTCTCCTTCACTGGAGTAACAAGTTGCTGTTGCTTGTCTCAAGTAAGGTGTTGAAGAAATTTGCCTGCAACAGAATTTTCCTTTCATTGATACAACGTCAAATTTGTAAAAATTGAATCTGGGGAAATAAGTTGGAATAGTGAAGCTGTTGTTGTTCGAACTTTGAATAGACAAAATCAAGCTACTGCGTAAATAAATAACAATAGAATATGTAGCAAAGGGGAAAACAAAACAAAAAAAAAACAAGCCCAGAAAAACTAGGGTCAAATTCTAACAGCAAACCCAAAAATTATAGTTGAAAATTAACAACTACTCAACTTGAAGCAGACTACTCTGTTACATGTGAAACAGATTACTTGCGTTATATCTTACAAAGCTTACTCTATAACTCCCACTACTTGTAAAACTACATTAAGCTCACCCAAGCCACTTCAGCTACCGTGTTTGAATATAATAAGAACCATTGGATATCGCTTATCCAGCAGTGCGAGAGGTAAGAGGAGGTAAAAACGTAAAAAGAAAGAAGAGTTATGTACAAAAGTGCTCGTGGGACAGCTGGTGCAAGTTGTGCAAAATTAAGAATCAGAATCAAGCCGTTGTCGTTTAAATACTGGTTTAGCATCAATATCATCTGCGTCAGTTTGGATGATATTGGTTGAGGGTAAAGCAACAGCTGTACACACATCGGTACTGCCGTCTGTAAGTTCCTGGAGCTGAGGAGATTCAGTAGAGTCTGCTATTACTGGTGCAGTATAAGAAATAACGTCATACCCGAGCCGCCGGTAGTGATTCAGCCATTCCTCCACCATTTGAGCTACCAACAAAGGCCGCTTTTGAATTCGTTGTCTAGCCACCATTATTCCGGTTTCGGTAAAACTGACATCCAACCATTGACTTAGAATGTATTCTTCTTTCCCAATCTGAAATATTAGAAATGAAATCAATTTATTAGTTTGCATGACGAGGATTATAATTAAAAGCAACATTTGGTTTAAAAACTACTGAAAATCTGCACTTACCTCCGAGGGATTTAAAAATTGAACGGGTAGGAGAGCTCCTTCAACAGTTGTTAAAGGCAAATATACTGATCTGCTGTTGTAGCCATCACTGTCTAACTGCGAGGCAGCATCATCCCTGGCTATCGGATCACAATCAGGTTCCATTGCAACTAAGGCAGAAAAGTGGCCCCTGGTGTAGCCTAATGCAATAGGCCATCTCCAGCAAAAGCTAGGCTCCCATAACAAAGGCAGGTAGACACCTACATCAATTGGGGACTTAGTTTAGAGATACAATTCTATTTCATCGAAGAATATCAGATGAACAAGTACACACCTTCAAATCTGGCGAAGCCCAATGTCTCACCGCGATAACTTTTAACATATTTAACTCCATACACGATTATTGGACGTCGCAGGATGTGTGCCAGAGCGAAGATATGTAGTTGCTCAAGACTAGAGCCAGGTTGGCTAGCTACATGAAGGAGATTCGCCCAATCAGCTGAGCACTGCGCTTCGTTAAGACTGAAGTTTAATAAGCGAGCGTACAGAATTTCACTGTCCTTCCATCGATGATAAAATCTAAGCAAACAATTACAAGTGTCACGAATCGCAAATTCAACAATATGCAGGAATATTTTCTTCCAACCGGACAAGTCAGTCTTATGTGCCATTAAACTCATTTTTTCCTTACTGATTAGTACAGTCATGCAGGGAATCTGAGAGTGCACGTCGTAAGTGGTTTTCCCTGTCAAATATTCCCCATGTACTTTGAAGGACCGAATCCAGCAAGCAGTCTCCAGCAGATCGATTCCACAAAGCATACAAACGTGAATTTAATTGGTCACAGACTTCACCCGACCAATTAATTATTCGACCAGCCTCTAACTCTTTTTGTACATCTCTGTCGAGAACTTCATCGAATAAAGTCTCTTGAACTTGCGGTTGCAGATCTTCAATTTCTAGTGTTATATCACGATCATTATTAATACGGATAAATAAACCAATCTGAGGTTTAATAAACAAGTCAAACCTGAAGGCAAAGTGAAGGAAGCGATTTCAGAACTGAAGTGACACCGTAATGGTCCTTTACGCTGTCGGATGCATGACATGAGGTGTCTTCTGATTTCAATCGCAATACCGGGAGCTGCATTTGAAGGAACTCTTTTGACTACGGACGGTCCTCCATCAACTTGTGCCAGTAAAATGGCCAACACGTTTTCTTGTTGGAACCTGAAATGTAACAGTCAATTGAAGCATTATTTCACAATTTCATTTAACGACTGCTTTTTGCAACTTTGTAAATTCGAATACCGTAAAGCAAGATGAATTAAAGTAAGCCCAATGTCAAAAGCTGAAGGTCGATCAAGAAAATTAACTTCAGCCTCATTTAACTGCCTTGCTGGATCTCCTCCGGAAGACATAAACGCTTGAACTGCCTTAACATCTCCATCCACTGCACCGCAACAGGCATCTAGCCACTTCCGGTCCATATCACTATTCATGAAAATTCTTCGCCTTCTGGAGGCGTTGTCAGCATACGAAGTATTAACCGAGTTCTCTTCATCGACATTTCCATAATCGAAGCATTCTATCGAAGCTCCTCGTTTGTGGAGAGACATGTTCGTTAAAGATGGCACCATCACAGAATCAACGGCTGCATTACCCCGCGAAGAAAAGTTATTAGTACCCTGCTGAATTTCATTTGTTCCTACAGAAGACACTTGATCGTCATCGAAGTATCTTGGACAATTACACATGACGCACTTGGAGGATCTGGGCCAATTGTCATACGTGCAAACTACACAGGTCCACTTCATAGAATTAGTTGCTGCGGCATTTGGTGACGGAGAGTTGTTTGTCTTCGGACTATTGTTGGGAGTAGAAATAAACTTTTCGGCACCAAGCGGACTGGATCTGACTTTATCGGGAGTGGTAACGGTAGACTTAACTGAAGCGAATCTTGGCGGAGTTACGATTCTTGGAGGTGTAGTTATTCTTGGTGGAGTAGTAATAGGCGACGGAGTACGACTACGAATACGATTACGACGTTTGCAATTCTTAATTTCTTTGTTGTTGATATAATCAGATATTTCTTGAATTTGTGACACTGAGTTAACTTGACATTCTGTGATTATGTCATTGTTTTGGCATTTTGTATGATTGACTTTGTTAGGAGAGGCATTCAGAAGGTTTTTCACATTGCATTGGCCACAGGAAGACGAAGGTCTCGAATTATAAGGAGAATGTGGACACCTCTGAGACAAGTGATTTCGAGAGGAAGGCAGGTCGGCGACACATGACTCAGAACCACTGGCACTTTCGACATCAACTTCCGACAGATACGAATCAGAATCTGCACACGTATCCGTCGAAGCGAGCTTTGTTGGTGTCTGATTTTGAGCTAGTTCACTTGCATTCGGGGACAGACCGGGATTATTAACTTTATTTTTGATTGTGCTGTCAGTGTCATCGGAATCCACGTTGTCTTCCACTATCCATTTCGAAGAACGGGATTGCGGAGATGGACTCCCGTCCTTTTCTTTTGTTAATATGTTGTGGTAAGACGATTCTTCTGTAGAGATGCCACTAAAAGAAATCGACGGAGGAGCACCTTCTTCAATTACTTGCAGCGGTTTAGGCGATCTATACAAATCAAAAGCAGGTTTAGTTTTGGAGCATTAATTAATTAACTTTTGTAGCCTCGACATTTCAGGATATCTGTATTCACTCACCTGCACATTGTACATTTTAAAGCAGACTGCCAGTTGAGGTACGTACAGTACAGACACTCCCACTTAGATCCATCACAGCTCATCTTGCATCCGTGTATATTTGTCCTTGACTCAGAAATCGTTTCTGTCAAGACCCAAATGGACTGTATTGTCTGGTTCTTAAATCAAAAGCGTAAGTCCACTTTGGTTTCCATAAAGCGAAGGACAATGCTGGGTGAATTAACCAAGGGAACAGGAACAGCTCAAAAGTTTATCTTTTTGGATGTAGATACAGCGGAACTAGAAATTGAAGCTAAGGTCGTGCACACCTCTCCTCACCAGTTTACCCCACAGCCGTAACCTGATTATAAGACAAATATAACGCAATATTAACATAAGGAATCATCAAGATGTTACGAAGGTTAAGGAGCTTTAGAACTCACCAGGTTTCATAAATCCGTCATGAATTCATTCACTACTTGTACTATCAAGGTAGGCCGTTGCACTTAACTCCTGATTTCGTTTATTTACCGATGGACCAGCCACGCTAGCTCAAGTAGTATGAGTTATTCATTCAGGTGTCAGTAACACGAGCACTTAGATTCACATTGATTTGCTCGTGAATTCATTTGCATGCATAGAACGGAGCTTCAATCTGAATCTACGTTCGGAACGTTCCTGAAACAAAATCCCAAAACAACAACCCATATAAATATTGTACAACTTGTAATAAAATGCAAATCACCATGAACAAAATGCCACTTACGTTTAACTAAAACACTTTTGATTTGACAGAGACAATTTCTCATATTTCTACGTTCTAAGGCAACGAAGGTGTTATTAAGTTACTTGAGGTTCTCAACAGGTCTAAGAAAATCTCCAGTACATCAGCAGAACCACCCGAATTCTAATTTCGACCCAATCCTTTTCCACATAAAACCCGATATCGTCAGCTTACTGAAATTCTGTGCCAATTCAAAATAAAAATTCAGTCAATAATTTACTTCCCCCACACTCGTCCAACATTAATAACTATTTTCGCACTTACACGTAATTTAGTTTCAAAATCATGAATCCTTCTCCCCAAGAAAGTATTCCTCACTGAGATCAGCAAAACACTAATTGAAAAGTAGTTTCCATAAAACCACAATGTGTCCGTGTGGTCTTCTCGAGGTAATTAATGATCAAGACGCAACACACTCACCTCTCGCATCCATCCCCTGCAATCAAATAAACAATCGATGTTACACAGATCGCTACAATTAAAAAAACTACTAAAATAAATCTCAGCCAGTACATTTTCACCCGAAAAAACCAAAATCCTGCCAATTATTATCAATTCTTCAAGCTTAACAATAATCCCCTCACCTTCCAACACACCCCACGTTAACTTAACCTTTCCTCTTACTCTTAGCTTAAAAAACACTATTAACTTCGAACTTTCAGCTCCTATCAGATATCCCCCCGAACCTCAGAACTTAAGACTGGACGCTAAAAAAACTAGCCACTGAAAACTACCACGTCTAAAAAATCTAACAAAGAAACGACCGCCGAGTTGCGAAAAGGTGCAACAGAAAACTTAAGTAAACGCAATTTTCACGAAAACACCAATTTGCACCAAAAACTAAAAGTCGTGAAGTCGTCTAACCGTAACCTAATTAAACGCTAGAAACCGATGCAGCCCACTTTCGACAGTGCAAAACACGTTCGGGACACAACCCAATGGGTGTGTGAAATGTTCGGAAACGAAGGAATTTTAGCGACAAAATTTTATCAAAAACTGACGAGAGAACAACAACAGATTTTTGCTTTCTCCTCGCTCACGACACGAAAACCATCTGAGAGGTTCGCTCCTTCTCCCCACACACACACCACACACACACACCACACACACACACACATAACACACACACTGTACGCAGCTCTATAGTGTGTGTGTGTGTGTGTGTTTGAATGTTCTATATGCAATTCTAGTCTTTCATCTAATAGCTGAGGTAATTAAGCGATGGTTGCTGCTAACTGCTAACTAACACAGTGTTGAGGTTGAGATTCTTGAGATATACGTGAAAACTTGAATGAAACATAATAATGCAATATAACGCAATTTTAATTTACCTATCGAGGGATGAATGAATGAAGGGAGTCTTTATGTGCAGCGAGGTACCCTAAGGTATTCTTTTAACACCTGTAATATATTGTACAGATTAAGAATTACAGAATTAAGGGTGACCCCACGGCAGATAAAGAAATTATGTGTAGCCTCAAAGTAGACTACTACTCTGCTTCTAGAAAAGGTACTGTTTGTGCAAAGTCAATTTTATTTTAAGGGAATGTCTCGCAGCAGGTTAATTAAAGCAGATTTGGAGGTAACTCTACATTTGTTATTATGTTATTGTTATGAGAAGGCTGCGAAGAATAATGTATTAAGGATATTTTTATGTATTGTTTCTCTTTTTACTGTGTGTGTGTGTATCTCGACTTGAGTGCAGTTTGTATAGAGTTAACTTATTGTTAGTTAGTTGTAAGTTTGTAAGGAATAATATTATATAGTTTGTTAGCGTGGTAATGGTTATAAGGTAGGTAGGTAGGTAGGTAGGTTGCATGAAAGGCAGGTAGGTGGATAGGACTATTAAATTGTGGATGTTGTTGGTGATTATATTATAGCAGAACTGCACTAACTCAGAAATGTCTGAATAAAAGAGAGAGAGATATATATGTTCTTTTTATATTTGATAATATGCGGAATGGGAAGGAGATAGGTAAATAAAGACAATCTGTGTTATATGCAAAGTGAATATGAACGAGAGATGTACATACACAGGGTACGTGCTTCTGTGTCTATTATATTCGCATTTCGCATATTCGTTAAATTTAACACACTGCGAGAGGCTTAATGATGTTGGATGAACATTATGTCTATGTGTCATACCCTCAAAGACTCAACTTAGCAGCAAGTTAGCAGCCAGGAGCAGCCCTCGTTCGCAAAGACTTGTCAATCTCACACAGTAATAAAGAGGAGAGATATATAATATATGTTTTGTAAGTTTTGTTCATCTCTCACTAAACTCTAAACTACTTAAAGTTGTGTGGGAAAGAATAACTTAAGAAGTCTTTAAAAGTTATTGTCTTGATAGTTGATAGAAGTAGAAAAGTAGTAAGGTTATGGTTTTAGGCTCCTACTTTAGTTCGTATACCGTTTAATGCTCCTTCACGCGTTGACTAAAAGTTCACAAAAGTCAAAGGGAAAATGAGACTGAGGCTTAAATTTTAAATAAGTGATGATGATGTTTTGTGTATGGTTTTTTGTGATCAAAGAATGATGGGGGAGAGAACGAGTGATTTTTACAGAGGGATGACTTAATGAATGAATGATTCATGGATTATATTAGTAAAGAGTGTGTATGAAAGGTAATAACGCAGTGCAGGATAAATGTATTTATACGTATTGTGTGTATATGCACGTTAAGACAAGGACTATATGGGGGAAATAATACTGGGAGATACTTTAGTGCATATTTGTGTGTGTATTGAGATGATAGGAATGTATAATGAGTTCTCATGTCCATAATGTGAGTATTATTGAAGATGAGATTGAGATTTTTTGGATGTATAATAGCGATGAGTGGGAGTTAAGAGAAGGTTAGTTTAACTTGCAGTCTTACCTTTTGGTATTAAATGGAGAGTAAATGGGAGGAAGTATTGAAGTATTAAGTAAAAGAAGAAGAAGAACTGAGCCAAGGCTGTAATATGGTTTTGAATCACCTTGGCAGATTGGCAAACCATCTGATACTGAGGAAACTACAGTCTTCACACTCTTCACGTTCAACCACAAGCACAACAAAGACGACAGAGAGAAACACGGGAATTGCTTAAGCTTTAAGGAGAGACGACGAGAATGTACGGAAGAGATGAGACTACAGATGCATCATAAAACAGACTAAAAGTTTTTAGTGTTGCAGATGAGCAAAGTCTTTCCTGTAGTAGCAAGCGGAGAAATGGACGAATTTCTACCTAATGAATTACTTCCTCGGGCATTGCATTCTGACTTTCTGACTTTCTGGACACACACAAACACAGACAGTCATTTCGGCTTTTACAAGTTGTTCTACGGTGAAAACACACTTAAGAACGAGAGATTAAGCTTTACATGCGAACTCTACTTTAATAGCAGTTCCTACGAGCTCGTGTGTACTTTGTTGGAAGACAGGAAGCAGAATTGTAGAACATTTGCTCCCCGCATGAACACTATAGAACAATTGGAGTCATTTCATATTGCGTCTGAGAAACTATTAGAGGACACAGGTCAGACTCATTACATCTCTCGTGGTGGGCTTACTTATACTTTTCTCGAACGTGTTGGCGGTTGTTGTGGGAAGAAGAGTTCGTGAGGAGAAAGTAATTTTATGTGTAGACGGAAGTACGAATTAAGAGTTGGAGTTATTTAAGGATTAAGTGCAGACTAGGATGATCTCTGTGGAAAGATGCAAAGAGACTTTCTAATGCAACTGCGTTTCTAGTTTCTAGTCTTTTATTATTTTATAGTCGTTTGCATGATTGATTCAACAGAAACTTAAAAGTAAAAATGAAAGCTTGGAATTGCAGTCGGAAGGCGAAGAATGTCTGAAGCCTAAATGTAAATGCATATACATTGAATCTTACTGTGAGAGCGTCGCTAGGATTGTAAAGCGTTTATGAAACTGGAAACTGAATTACATTATGCGTTGCTTTGATGATGTTGTAGAAAGTAGAGTGCAATTAAGTTTGATTTGAAGTTGACACCTTTACTGAAGTGATTCTGACGGCAACTATAGAAATTCACGGTATCACAAGAATTTCAGTGACATTTGATTCGTGGAGAAAGTATTTGCAGGCTTTGTGATAATGGAATTAGTCTCTTCTCTTCTAATGAACCCAAGTTCAGCACTCTACAGCGTAGAGAGAGAGGAATCATATCAAATGTCAATAGGAAAGTCTCCGATGATAATGGAGAGTGGAGAGTTCATCAAATCAAATATGGATTTTGTCTGTGTGTGTCATCCTCAGGCTTTTACCAAAGTTAATGTGGACATGCTAAAAGTACATCACATCTCATCAGTCATTTGCATACGATGCACTCTCTCCAATTACGTCATCCGTCCTATTTCGATTGATATAAAGTGAATGAAGAGGTGTCTTCTATTTAATAGTAAATGAATTCATTAGGCAGTTCTCGAGTAATATCAGGTCAAAGTTGATTCTAAATGTGACCATCAATTTATTTAATTCACGGAAAACTCTGAGGAAGCTTAGTAATCAGGAAGTGGCTGATTGGGGTTTTTTTCGGACACACAACTGTGAATTCTTTAAAGTCCTAAATGCAAACGAGCTATAAAGGAAATTATCCCACAGCATCTAAGCTTCCGTGTAAGTAAAAACCTAAATAATCTAATTGTAAGTATCGCAAGTCCGAAGACACCCAAGTAGAGATGCCATTAAAGAAATGAAAAGCCCGAGCCCGGATAGTTCATTGCATTTTGAAGGAATCAGTAGGTAAAAAAGCCGAGCTCCCAATTCCACCTGCTTTTCACCTGTCCAGGTAAAGCAGATCGAGTTTGTTTTTTGTGTTTGTGTAAACCCTCAGGGAGAGTTCATACATTCAAGTGCATCGCAGTTGATCCAAGTGAATCCATGAAATCGCTTGCACCAGCAAAAAATAAGAATAAACTACAACCTACAAACGATTCGTCTTTCTCCATTCTTTCGTGTGTAGTTTCATAGGATGAATTCCCAAAGAACTCCTGCTCGCTTTTTTGCTACACACGATTCTCTACAGTTTGCCAAAAAGCGCAAGATTTCCGTCCATTCGTCGTCGTAAGAGTTCGTCAGACTTCTCGTCGTGCCGTCAATAATAAAGCAGCCTATGCTTATGCTGCCTTTCCATGGAACAAATCTTCTTCCACTCTGCAACTCGGCTTTATTCAGCCTTCCTTTGCTTTGCTATTATATTCCTCGTATGCTGAACGAGCCTCTTTTTGCTCCCGGTCCGTCTACATATTAACCGCATATACGATAATACGGCCGTGCTCTTCATTTCATACTTCTTACAACCCTTTATACCATTACTATTGCACCTCTATCATTATTATTACTCTGCCAATATACACTTATCTGCAACAAGGTTCTGAGACTACTCTGTGTATAACCAATCTCTTCTCGGTATATAGCTGGTGTGGAATAATACCGAATAACTACTTCAACTTATTCACAAGAAAAGATATCGAAGGATGAAGTATCATATCGATAATTAGCAAGCACACACACACTGTACTATTATTTATTTATCGGAGATTATTATTATATCCCTCCTGTTACGTAACAGCAGCTTCGCCATTCAACCATTCAACCATTCAACCACCGACATATGTGTGTGGAGTGCATTAACTTAAACTTTATCACAATCACATAACTTCACTCATCTGCATACACACAGAGTCACCTAATAATAAGAAGGATCTCTCCTCATCATCAAAATCTGTGGCTGGTATCGTTAGTCTCACTGCGATAAGTGTAAACTGAACATCTCTGCTGTATATCTCCTTTTGATTGAACTGAGTGAGTGAGTCCCTTTAATATTGAAGAGCAGAGGAGAGTTTAACTTAACATGATTCCTTACGGAGAAGTTGTAAGAACGGGTGACTTTAACTTGGCGTATTTTATCTCATTATCTGTGGGTGTGTGACTGGATGGGGTTACACTCATATTTTGTTAAAGTTTAAACTACGTGTCAGAAGTAAAAAGCTTCTTTTTAAGGACAACTCTGCTGCTGCCTCAGTAAGTCTGAATAATTATTAAAAGAGTGTCAAAAGGAGCCTCACATCTTGTGACTTTTGTGAAGAAGAAGAAGACACGTGTGAAATTGCATGCAATTTTGCAGCTTATCGAAGTTTGTAGATAACCAAAGTTAATTAGTAGTTAGTGAGTGAACAGCATTCAGTTTTTATCAAGTGCATTAAGATAACTCATAAAACTCGTTCAAGTCTTTATCAGAACTACTAAGAAACTCATTAAGCTGCGAGGTATGTAACATTTTTATTGAAGTAAGTACTCGTACAATAATAGTTATTCATATAAGTGTCTGTGTGTGTGTGTGAATATCGGCAATTACGTTAGTTATAAGTTATTCTGTTTCTCATGCATAATGCAATTAATCTGTTGGTTCATATCGATAAATCTTTTAATCTAAATGTGAATTATGAAAAGTAAAAAGGATTTTGTTGTGCGTAAAAATGTAAAATTTCTCCAAAATTGTGGCAAGTGAACAGACGTGGGGAATAATAATAATATATCCTGTCGTCTGTTGAGATTTGAGATAGAGAAGCAAAAAAAATGAAATGCGAATGTGTGTATAACAACGTGAAGGAATAAATGGGAGCACGTGCCAATTAGGTCTGTGTCTCTTGTAAATTGGGGACTCGCTTAATGATGCGACGGGAAAAGTTCATTGATACTCTCGTCTCAAGTTGCGGCTCAGAATATTTTGGAAATCATATTTAAATCCAATTCAGTTAAAGGTTTAAAGGCCACAGCGTAGTTCTTTTGTAATCCTACACTCGTCCTAATGAAGTAAACAACAAACTCTGATAGTTATTAAGATTGTTATTTTATTTATAGATGTATTATTGATCCTACTGGCTTGTGCTTCTACAATATTATTATGTTTCCCTTTATAGAACTTTACATCATTAATTCTTTGATGACGCTGGTGTTTTGATTTCTTTTTTGTTTTTCTGCCCCTTTGCTGCGGGCTTAGAATGTAGAAAGCCGAAGAAGGAAATATGTTGAGAGTTTGAGAGAATGAAGGAATAGGAGATAGAGTAAAATATTGGAAATCCGTATGTTGTATGTTTACGGAGGATTGGAGCTTAATCTGGTAGTGACAAGTTAAGTGACGCAGAGTAAGATCAATAAGTAAGTGTAGTATGTGTGAGGTAGGTGGTTTGAAGAAAGAGATTGACTTTCATGTGGATAAACCGATTTGATTTGTGTGGGAAGGGTTCATCCAAATGTTATCTCTCTGTATCAGTTTGAGAGAGATCAAAGTTGAGGGTTCAAGGATAAAGGTTACACAATTCCAGAATAATAGGACCAACAGGACTCGATCGAAAGACTCGAAACTCAAGGAATGAAGCAGTTGAACTGATCAAAGCTGTTCTATCATTTATTGTGATCAACAGATTTAATTTAAAAGTGCTATCAGCTATATTATATACCGGTAAAATTTTAATCACTGGAATCTCTAAAATTAAAGTGGTAAAATTGTTGCCTGAAATCATCTACAATTCATGTAGTAGATTTTTAAAAGTATAAAATTTCAGGTTAATACTTTCTTGCGACTCAATTCGAAGAAAACTCAATTAGATATTCGTTTGAGATAAAAAAAGAAGGAAACTGGGACAGAATTGAATAATCTGTTTAAATGTATACGGAAAAAAGGAAATGTAACGTGTATTGCATCATCACAGGTAGTTGTGGAGCATTAGGAAATACAAAAGTGTTTTTAGAGTTTACCATACAGAGAGATGGAAGATAGGAAATCAAAGGATCATTCCTCTCGATTGCGTCAATTGACAATCCCTGCGTGGAACTTTGAGGGCTGCTGTGCTGTGGAGAAACCTGAGATGTTGTGCTTTACTTTAGACTTTAGAGTAAAGGGATATCATGACTTATTCATGGAGATGAAGTTGGTCGAGTGTGTCGAGTATTAAACTGATCAGAAAGATATTTAGCTGTAGTACAGGAAGGTTAATTGATTTATCGATTTATGCCGAATTCATCAGATCAAAAGAAATAAAAGTTGATTGACACAAGGAGAGTTTGATAATTTACAGTCTCACTCGTGTTGCACATGTGTAACTTGTTGAAGATGCAGTTTATGAGATACAAAATAAATGTTATGTATTTATGTACTTCTACAGAGATTTCTTCATCCTCATCTTTAAGTGTGCGTGTGAGGTTCAATCTGGAAATCTGGAACACACCAATACAAAACAGCACAACCGACAAGGACATATTCTCATTGCTCCAAAACTTTAGTCTACTTTTGTCATCCGTCCAAGTAGATTCATTTCTTCAGTGGCTGAGTGTCACCTAAGGTACTTAAGATACAATTTCCCTTCCTTCCTTCCTTTCTTCCTAAGTACTCCCGTAATTAACAGTCAATTCATTAGCTCATCTTTCTGTTCACTCGTTCGTGATTAAGTGATTATCCACCGCAAGGCCCTAAAGTGAACCTTAACTTAAATAGGTTTTTAATCGTTTTCAGATGGGCAAGGACGCGAACGGGAATACAATTGGATCGTCGGGAAGGATCAACTTGGATGAGCCGAGATGGGATCAGAGTACTTATTGGGGCAGAGCGAAGCACTTCTTCGTCACTACAAATCCCCTCAACCTTCTCTGCACTTCGGAGGAACTTGACAAGTCGAAAGAAATCATTGCGAGATACAAGTGAGTCTTCGGTACTTTCCAATTCATCTCTGAGAGAATCAACAATCAACGGAGAATCTCTTCTGTTTGTTTAGGAAGGGAGAAGAGCTTCCGGGTCTCAGTGAAGATGACATTTGGAGAGCGAAGAACATTTATGACTCTGCCTTCCATCCGGACACGGGAGAAAAAATGGTGCTGATCGGTCGAATGTCAGCACAGGTTCCTATGAACATGGCCATCACCGGAAGCATGTTGACCTTTTACAAGTAAGTGAATTGTTCATCAGTGGTTAGTGAAATACCCGGGATTCCCACCGGGAATGATATATATATTAAATGCCCGTTGTATTTCAGGACGACATCAGCCGTAGTCTTCTGGCAATGGGTGAATCAGTCGTTCAACGCTATTGTAAACTATTCTAATCGGAGCGGAGACTCTCCCGTAACGATCCCGTGAGTTTGAATCATTTGGTGGCAGTTGGATGAATTCTTCATGAGAGATTTCTAATGGCTTCGACTCACGTGTCTCGTCATTTCAGGCAGCTTGGGACTTCGTATGTTCTTGCAACTGGAGGGGCACTCGCCACTGCCTTAGGACTCAACAGCTTGGTTAAGGTGAGTCCACCCGAATTCCCATTTATTTTAAAACACAAAGTTTCCTGAATTAGAGACTTCCAATTTCAGAAAGCTCCGCCATTGATAGGAAGATTCGTACCGTTTGCAGCCGTAGCTGCTGCTAACTGTATTAACATTCCATTGATGCGCATGAAGTAAGTCCTTCGCAGCTTCCTTCCTAAGCTGTTTATAGAATGTCACAATATTATGTGTGTGTAGCATTATTAATTGAGGAGACACTGTAGAACAGTCGTCGTCTAGTACAAAAAAGTAGAGGATTGTGTTGTACAAAGTATAATCTGTGTTCTATGATGGCGTCTATCAGGGAAGTCCAAGAAGGAGTTCCCGTAGTTGACGACAATGGTAATCGAATTGGTGAATCGAAAGTTGCAGCCAAGAATGGAATAACTGCCGTGACATTCAGCCGAATTTTAATGGCTTCACCTGGAATGAGTACATACACAAATACATTAATGATTTTACTTCCTGTTCCTCCCTGCACACAATAATTCGTTGTCTGCTTGTGGTCGCTCAAATTATTGCAAAATGTCATGCAGGTTTCGTACATTCGTAGGCAGGTTTATACTTTGGGATAGGGAACTTGTTATTATTATTATAATAGGGATGGGTGGGTGGCTGTGACTTGACATTTTGTCTCCTTAAAGAAAGCGTGTTGTTTACGAGCAGATTCACTTGGTTCCTTTCAGAGAGATTCGAGAAGGCATACCGGTAACTGACGCTGATGGGAATCGCTTGGGAGACTCTGGGATTGCTGCAGAGTCTGGGATTACACAAGTCGTGTTGTCCAGAATCGGCATGGCCGTTCCCAGCATGGGTACACGCTTATCTACTATTCTCATCTCTCTCTCTCTTGTGTGTCTTATTGAGTCTTGAGTACAGAGCTTATATATATTCTACTTGATACGCTTTTAATTTAATAACACTCTTAATCAAAAGCATAATCATCTTTGTGTGGGAATTGAGATTTTACAGTTTAATCGATAGGAGTTTGACTTTTGTGTGTCATAAATCTACTTACTAAATCTAATACTCCTAATAATCTTCCTGTTGGACTGTTGGGCTGTTGTGCTTTCGCTAGAACGCTAGAACTCTAGAAAATTCACGTTTTGCATGCCAAACGGTCACGAACCTTTTTCTATCTTAACTAATGGGAAGACTGTGATTAAATAATTCAAACTGGGTTTTATTGACACAGTTTTTCCACCGATAATCATGAATTCTCTGGAGAAGAAGGGATTCCTCCGAAGATACCCGATGGTTGGAGCTCCGCTTCAGATTATCATGTGTGGGTTGTGTCTTACTTTTGCAACTCCGATGTGTTGTGCTCTCTTCCCTCAAAAATCCTCCATAGCTGTGTCGAGTCTAGAACCAGAAATTCAGGTAAATCTATCGATTCCTCTATTAACCGATTTATGGCTTGTTAAAAGTTTAATTCCGAATGGATCTATTGTTCTATTGGTTTTATAGGAGCGTGTGAAGAAACTACCAAATCCTCCGACTGTACTTTACTACAACAAGGGACTCTAAAAGGTCAAGAGTCACTTTAAACTGTGGCAAGATAATAAAAAATGAAGTAGTAGCGATCAGCATTCGTAGCCAATTTCTTAGAGACTTATTTTGTACTTAACTACCTACACATTAGATCTTCTTTGTGATCTAAACTCCTCTTAAGTTGCTTTGTAAGACATTTCGTAATTTCCTTGATTACAAAACTGTCGAAGCAACCATCTTCATTCACTTATTACATTTAGTTCTTTACCTATTTTAAGTCGCAACGTAGGCTAGGGAAGTGAGTAGCTAATAATAAGAGCTCTTAATTAATAGCAACTCGATCTTCAACTGATAAATGTGACAATGATTAAGGTAAGGTGAGGAGATGGAGGAAGTGAACTTGAGTAGGTTCATATAAACTTAATGCTAACGTGTACCAGGTGAACTTGGAACTCGAGACTTGAGAGTTGAGTCTCCGAAAGTATCCTCCGGGACAAGTGCTGATCATTAAAGGTGCTCTTTGTTATGGAAAAGATGATTGTGAAATTCAAGTAGCAACTCTGCTCCGTATACAAATCTAAAGTTAAGTTTTTGTGTATGGTTATAGATGAGGTGGAGTTGTACGTTTGAATGTTAAGGTGTATTTAAAAAATACACACAAGGAGTTTTATCGTTAGCAGCAGGAGCAATCTAGTTGTGATATTTACTGAACCTGTCTCTTATTGTAATGGGCAACTGTACGTAATTCCCTATTCATAGAGATTCAATCAACTTAAGTGATAATGCCATTATGTAAGTAACTGTTAACAATCTCCACTCCTCCTAATTCTTAAGTACAATAATCTTCATTCGTAGGTCCAATTAATTTATTTTTAGGACAGACTTTATTATTGTCCATTTCTTGATATTTCCAAGGGATTTTGAAGTATCTGTAAGAGGCAGGGACTCAAGGAGTCTAGAATCTTGAATGTAGAATCTAAAGTGAGTCTTGAGTAGTAATAGAATAGAATCTCTTAAAAATACATCCCAATTTGTATTGTACCCTCCCTCATTAATGATCAGACGCACTTGTTGAAGTTGAAGTTGGGACAACTAGATGAATCTTCACCGTGGGACAATGTGGACTGCTCCAATTACTCGAAATCAGTCATGTGTAATAATTAATGATACGATGATTGATGTAAGTAAAGTCAGTTCTTCGTTGCAGCTACCTGGAAACCCTCCACGCTAATGACTTAATAACTAGCGGGCTGAAAAGTTGACAGTGTTAAATTAAATGTAAAGTTGTTATCGCCTTGTGTAATGTTGACATTACATGAGTTGCGAATTGAATCCACAATCCACAATCCACTACGCTTGCCACGAACTCAATTGTTCAATTTCCTATTTGCAGTGGCAACTGAGAAACTTGTTAGTTGGTAGTTAGTAATGATTAATTAAAGTAGGTAAAATAGTAGTGAATGATTAAGTAGGATTTAGGATGATTAAGTATGTATAAAATAAAAGTAATGAGTGGAAATGAAGGAAGAAAGGTTGGAAGTAAAGATGTGTGGTGTACACAATATTGTTGTCGATGGAACAATTTGAGTAACTGATAATGTTAAGCAGTGGAAAGCTAGTCTATGATATATTCTCTTGGAAGAACCTTCAGTGGTTTTATACAAAAGCAGAGATACGTAAGAATGTAGAAAGATACACACACACACACACACACACACACACCTATTGTTGTTCGTATATAATTAATAAGTGTAATTAATAATAATTAGTCTGTGTAGTTAGTTAGTTGTAGAATGTAATAAAAACCAAAGCACACTGAATGAGCTAACCTGCATTAAAGCAGATTTGAGGACAATATAAAGTTTATAAAGTGAGGAGAGAGCTGTAGAATTCCCACGACTCCTCATTCGCCATTCGTTAACTTGTGTCTGATGTATTTGATCGTTACTTTTGAACGTTAGGTGTACACTACACAATTAAAGTTATATTGTTTATCTTAATATTATTCCATTTTATTATTTATTCGAGCAAACTTATCTTCTTCTTGACAGTTGAAGAAGAATTGAATTCATTCATAGTTTCACAGCAACATAATAAATTGTAATAACCAAATTCGAAAATAAATCTCTTCTCTTGTCATTTCCTTCGTGCAATATAATAACAACGGGACTTGGATTATGTGCGTGCAATTTATTACTAAACTAGAACTGGTTAGTATAGCTTCGAATGTTAACTTCGATCTTGGGTTCCATGTGATTCACTCGTACGTAAGGCCATTCAGTTTCTGGAAGAATGTAAAAAAGTGGAGTCAGTACTTAAAGATTCAGTTCCAGGATAAGTAGGAACAAGTTGATTACCCGGAGGTTCTGGAAACAACGCTGGAAGTGAATTCACTGGCGGACAAGCCTTCTGACAACAATTGCATGAAGTTTGTCTTGGCCTCGGTGCTTTCCAAAATGGTTCGTAGAGTGACGAGGAATTTCCAAATCTGTTTGTTCCTAAATTCTGCCACCGCATTGGACTAAATCTTTGACTTCCCAAGTTCTCACTGGAAACAGACAATTTTTTGGGAACTGTCACAATAAAAGAATTCCTTTAATTGTAATTTCGCACAGACTTATTTAAATTCACAAGGTTGCTCCATTCTTACCTGTGTCATTATTGCGGAAACACTGCGGACAAGCGTGAGTGTGTGAAGCAGCAGACAGAGTCTTCTGCTTGGATGCAACGAAGGGTCTGTATTCCCCAATGTAAACGACGTCTTCAGAAGAATCTTCGGAGCCAGGACCATTGAAGCCATCCAGTTTCCTTTCTTCGGCTCGGTGATTATTCTGTGTAGGTCGGAGCTCGCGAGAGTCCTTCGTCCTCGTGACATCTTCCAATTTGACTTTAGATGCCCATTGAATGACGGGAATTGCTGCAGTGCCACCAACACTACTGGAATCTGAACACGGAGAAAGCGCCGGAGAATTGCGGACTGAGTGTGACGAACTGCATGGAGAAAGTGGAACTGAGAAGACTGGAGGAGCCTCAGGTTGAAGATGTGCAATGTTGGTCAAAACTGATTCACTGCTATTGTTATGATCGTTATTTGTAGGATCTCCCTGAGAGTCAGGCTCATTAGATTCGGGAGTTAGTATCGATTCCAAAGAGACTTGCGAACTGACTGGGTTGTCTGTAGGTTTTGTGTTTGGAAGTAATAAAGGTAACGGCGGAGGATGAGGAGACTTTGATGTCGTAACTTCAATCTCAATTTCATAATGTGGGAGATCGTGGTAAGTTTGGTCCATAGCAGGAGGAAGGAAGAAGAACAGGAGACCCGTTTGGTGTCTCGACCAGTTACAGTTTGAATCGATTGAGAGATGTCGATGGGTGGAGGAATTGTAATTGGAAGGAGCTCCAACAATTTTGCGTATGAATGTTCCATGTTGCAGATGAGGATGATGATGAGAGATGAGATGAGACGATGAGAGGAGGATTCCCAACTTTGGACATTTTAAAATAACATGAAAATCAGCTAATTATCAAAAGATACGGTTGGGTAGTTTGGTTAATCCGTTTCTAAAGTAAGAATACATTTACATATTCGCTTCACACATTCATCTTACGATTCTTTCTTCATTGCAGCTTCCTTCATTCAACTTCTAATTTTCATTAATTTGCCTTAATTGTCATTTTCTCATTTGACTTGCATTTTTATCTGTCCATACGAATTTGTGCTAATATAATGAGAGTTAGAATATTTGTTAGTCTCAAAATATTTGCAAATTGGGGATTCAAAAGTGATTCGCATTTTCATATCCGCTCACACACTTGCATAAAATTAGATTAAGTTTTCGCATGAGTCCTTCATTTATTAACGACGGTTTAAGTTAGCGTTGTTGCACAAAATGTTGCCCCGATTGATTAAGAGTTTTTAAGTGAACAGTAAGCGTGGAATAGGAAGGATGTGAAGAGTATTTATTTAACGGAACTTCCATCAGAGGTGAAAAGGATGTGGTTATCATTTAATGAACTATGTGTTTAAATAGAGCAATATCGCAGCTCATTCATAAATTGGTCGTCTTGCTAAAAGTTGCTCAAAGTCCAAACTCCTTTTACACAAGGAAAAGAGTCGTGCAAAATCTTTTGCACAAATAAATATGTTTATGAATGTGTCTCTTATTTATTTCATAGCCTCATTGGAGGAATGTTGTGCAGGAGAAATGTATGTAAACATCTTAAGAGGCGTGACTTGGTGTTCTTATCAGCTTAGATTCCTGATAACATGCCTTGCCCACAAACCTTATCAGTCATCTGGGACTCCTCTGGTTCAACCATCTCCTGTGATTATGAAATAACCTTGTCACTTGTTCATCCCTCCAGACTAACTCAAATAAAATTACTAAGCTAAAGAGTCCATTGATATTTTAAAAATTTAAGGCACCACGCCATGTCTTCGGCAGCAGAAAGACTCCGAGTGATCAAAGGACACGTTGGAAACGGAAATTCGTATTTTGAGGTCTCACTTAACTCCAAACTTCCATCAACGATTAAACGTTGGTCTTGAAACGAACTTGTATTTAATTGTGATTTTGAACAGGGTCCAAAGAGATATCGGTTCACACTTGATAATCCTACGTTAAATGAGGAGCAACGGACTTTCTACGAAAAGAATGGATTTATTGTTATAAAAAATCTCGTACCACATCATCTGCTCGATCGATGGAAGTAAGGGAGCCTTTCTTTATTTACTGCTAAGCAATTTAAGAAGAGTTAAAGTTCGTATTTATTATTTCAGCCAGCATTTCCGGGACATTTGCAATGGAAAAGTGTCGAGTGGACGAATCACTATGATGAAAGATCTGTCGTTAGCGAAGACTGGAGCAACGGGAGAAAGGCTGTACAACAAAATCCAAGATTTCATGTGGGACGACACTCTCTTCGAGTACATCGCTTTGCCTCAGGTTCAGAAAATCAGAAATTCTACCAGCATTTCTTTTGCTCTTAATCTCACTTTCGTAATTTCATTATCAAATCAACGGTATTAGATCACTGATATTGTTGAGTGCATCACCGGACCAAATATCATGGCCATGCACACGATGCTCATCAACAAGCCTCCAGACGCAGGAACTGAAACTTCACGTCATCCTTTACATCAAGTGAGAAGTTGTATACTAAAAAATAATTCTGTTCTGTAGCCGAGTTCTAACTTTTTTCTTTGGGAAGGACTTGCACTACTTTCCATTCCGACCAGCCGATCGCATTGTCTGTTCGTGGACTGCAATGGAAACAGTCACACGAGAAAATGGCTGCTTGGTCGTTCTTCCTGGAACTCATCACGGAGCTTTGTATCCTCACGAGTATCCAAATTGGGAAAAGGGAGTGAACAAAATGTACCACGGAATTGTGGGATTTGATGGACATGACCGAGTTCACTTGTCCATGGAGAAGGGAGACACTGTCTTCTTCCATCCAATTCTCATTCACGGATCTGGAGCTAATCGTACTCAGGTGCAATATTTTTGATTCAATTCACAAGATTCCTCGGGCCTGTTATCTGTAATCTAAAATTTCAATATTCTGCACAGGGATTCCGCAAAGCCATTTCTTGTCACTACGCTTCCTCTGAGTGCAACTACATCGACGTCGCTGGAACAACTCAGGAAAGTATCGGCAAAGAAGTCGAAGAGATTGCGGCTAGAAGAGGAGTTGGAGTTGACTTCAAGGTTCGTGTTAATTGAGTACTTAATAATAAAGCCACAGATTTTGGCTGGGATTTACAATTTGAGATTCAAAAACTGCAGGACGTTTGGCATAACAAAAGTCGACTGGTCAAAGGAGTCGAGATAACTTTGTAAACGGATGGCTGCATTTGTAAAACCAGGTAATAACAAAGGGAGACAGGAACATTAAATGGAAATTGGAACGCGATTTAGCAACATAAATAAATTATTTATTTTTGTTGTTAACTACAGCTAAACTTTTATAATATTCAAATAAAACGTATCCATTTAAAAAATTCACATGGAAGATAGCTAATAAGTAACAAAAGCAGCACTCCTATATTTTCTATTATTGGTAATTGGTACACATATTAATTATTATGTTATAGTCAGTATGATCCAGCTGGAAGTCAAGGTACAGCACAAAAATTCGTGGTTCAAAAAAAACTTAGTCAACTGATACTGTCGAGTAAGCATGCTTAGTATTTAGTAATAACAGATAGAAAGTATTCACTAGAAGTCATCTTAATTTAAATGTCACATGCCCTACGCACTAAAGTCCTGGTCTTGCATGTGTATATCAAAATTCAACTTGTGTGGAAACCATAGGCGTTTGCAAGATGCTCCGAACTAGTGCTGCTAGAGTTTCGCTGTGACCTGATTTTGCTCAGAACTTGAAAAGATTTCGTTTTCGAGCTTAAATACCTGGTTCTCTAAAATTACGTTTACTTTGTCCATTTTCTACGTTAATTTTGACTTACTTGAAAGCAAAGCAGCAACTTTAAACTTTGCTACGTGCTTGAAACTATGAGTTTTTAAATCTTTAAATGGTATTCACCCATCTTTTTGGATTAGGAAAGTTTTTGACCTAGATGAAACAACGCGTTACAAAAACCGTTTTTGTTTCATTTCCATTAAAAAATATCTTCTTTTTGTTCCGTTTCATAGAAAAAACTAGGTTTCCTAGGTTTAAATGGAACGTAAACTTGTGGAACTCTTGCGACAAAAGTCCTAACAGCAAACTTGCAACACTTGCAAGTTTCCACACGTTTATTTGAGTCTTCTACTAGGTTCGGACGCTGTAGGAGGAGGTGGTGGACCCTTACGTTCTAGTTCATCTAGATATTCTGCCAGTAACCTCTGTCGCTCATCAGCCATGCAGTCAAGATTGAGAAAACGCTTGTCTTTTTCTAAAAGAGCTTCTACATCCTTAAGTATCTGTGGATTTTCGCGAATTTGTTGCTTAGATTTGTAATTCAGCATTTTCGTCTCCTGCATATAAAGAAAGCTGGTACAGATCACGGAACACACAGAACTACAATGACAAAGACTCAGAAAAAAACACGCACCTTCAAGAGAGCTCTGAAGTCACTCTTCATTTGAGTTGCTAAGTCTTTCAGGTACATGGAAAATTCGCGTTCACATTTCTGAAAAAACAATACAACATCAGTGTTAGATTTCAACTGGAAATACTAATACTAAATAATTGTAGTTCAAAAATTGCGACCGTACTCTTTCATCAGCTGAATATTTTTGAAAACGAGGATCATCTCGAACTTTCTTGCGTACGTCTCTCCAGTTGGAGTTCAATTTGACTCTAGCTTCAACCAGCAAATCTCTACAGGACCAGAATCGACGAATTAATAAATATGCATAAGATTTAAAATACATAAATGAATTACGTTGGAAATTCTTTACCTAAATCGGAGTTTCTTTTTTCGGGCTATGCTTTCAATATGCTGAGTAAAAAATTCTTCCATTTCTTCCCTTGATAAGACTCCGACAGATCCCCAACGAGGGTCCTTTTTAAGTAATTTCTTGGCATCTTTCCAAGACATATCGCTAGAGCGAACGATATCAGTCAACTGAGCCTGGAAGTCCTGAACAGCTTCCTCATGTCGATAAAACTCCCTTTCCTTGTCCCTGTCTCGCAGATGTGTTGCAAGCGTTCGTTGTACTTCTCGTTCCCTTTCGCGCATGCTAATTTCTGCGCGCTCCTTACGAGCTCGCTCAATTACATCATCTTGATCTTCTTCACTGTCGTCGGAAATCGCACCCTCTTCTCTTTCTTCCTCATCCTGCAAGAAGTTGAAGACAAGAATGAGTTATCATGCTTACAAATTCAGAAATTACAACACAGCGTACGTACACAACACAAATCAGTACACAAACTACACGTTCATAATTATTACAGTTCCCGTACTGTATGTTAGTTCAAAATATTCCCCATATGTTAAACATATATGCTGTTCTACTGATCTCGTGTACTTATCCCCTTTAATTTATAGAGCTTAAATACAAAATGCTTACAGACACGTCCTCCATTTTATCACTTTCAACGTCACCAGTACGGACGGACTCCACATCCTCAGTGTCGACGTCGGCTTGCTCTTCCTCGTTTGGATCCCTTTCGGATTTACTTTCAGTTCTTGTCCGATACGACCTCAGTTTTTCACGCTTCTGCTTTTTCAGCTTCTTCTTCTTCTTCTTCTCTTTGTACTTCATTTCAGCTTTCAGTTTCTTCTGATAGATTCGGAACAATTCTTCCTTCTCATCCAAATCGAGGATATCATATCGGGAATCATCAAACTTCTTTCGAACATCTGCCCACTTCACGTGATAGTCTTTTATTCTATCTTTGAGAAGCAAGGTGAAATCGTCCTTCACCTGAATTCGAATCATGTTCAATATTACAGAAATTGGATTCTGAATTCTACACTCGCTACTGTCATAAACTTCTAAGTAGCTACATAGCTAGAAAAAATTACTAAAAGCCAACAACAAGCCTCCCAAAAGCACACCAAATGTATTTTGGCAGTTATCGCATAAAAAATTCCAATGGGTTTAAATGTTCAACTGACATAACTCAAACTGAACACACACACGATACAAACATAGAATCAAACGAGCAATCATTGAAAAAAGAACTGAAATAAGCCTTAATGGATTTCGAACTAGCGATTGCAACATGCGCACAGGAAAACAATAATTAGCACAGATATACTTAATATTATAACGATTGATTACCTTGTCTTTCTTATGACTTCGGGATTCCTTTTCTTTCCGCTTTAATTCCGACTGGTACTCGACAAAGTACGCTTCCCGATCTCGACTTTTCTCTATAATTTTGTATCTGTCATCTCTGCCGTGCTTTTGAGCAAACTCGTTGTACGTCATTCTGCCGGTAAAAGAGGATCAGCAAGAATTAACAATTGGGATTTACGTGTTTTGATTGGTAAAGAAATATTTAATACATACTTTGGAGACACACCCACATCCTCTAGGAACTGGAGGAATTTTTCTTTCATTGCCTTCAGACGAGTTTTTTTCTCTTTTCTTTCCTCTTCGGCTCTTTCCTTGACATAATTCTCGAACGCTGTTTTTCGCTCTTTAGACGTCAACAGGAGATAGCGAGAATCAAATACGATTTTATGGAGTTCTTTCTCCCAAACTGAAAATGCAGAGACTTGTTTCTCAACAAGCATTTCTCGAAACTGCTGCAATCGTGTTTCGAGTGGCACAACAGCGCGTTCTCTAGCTGCTAACACTTCAGCCTCAAGAGCATTTTTTTCTTGAAGCGCTGCTTTTTGTTCTTCCTGTTTTTCATCGTCGCTTCCAATTGTTATTACTTCAGCTTGAGTCCCGTCTAAATTGAAATATTCACAAAGAATAAAGAAGGAATGATTATTTGTTATTCAGTTATGAGTAAATGAAGCAGAGGAAGTAATTACCGTCTGAAGTATTATCCTCAGTCTTTGGTTTCTTTTCAGGAGGAGCGCCACCGCCAATGCTGATTTCGTCTTTGTCTCGACCACGTTTTTCTAAATTTATTACAATTTTGGTGTCCAACTTGCCGGCCCAGTCAGCAGCCTTGGCAATTGGTGCTTCAATGCTCTCGGGAGGATGGGAATCCTTCTCCGCATTCGCTGGAATAACTGGACTTTGATTTGCATTGGGAAGAGCCGACGCTGTTGTGGTTGTGCTGTTAGCTGACTCCGTAGTGCTCGTCGCTTCCGCTTTCTTCACACTTGCTGGTGGAATATTCTTCGTAGATGGGATATTGCGAAGCATCTCCTCCACATCCATGCGGCCAATAAGATCTTGAGGTCTTTCCCATACTGACGTCTTCGTTGAAGGATTGTAGAAAAACACCCGCTTATCTCCCGTCCACACAACACACCATGGAGTTCCGGTAACTGGAGTCGACGAAACTGGACGGCACTTGTCTCCAGACGACCTTCGAGTCTCAGCCTGTATAATAAGAACCAAACGTAACCAATAAGTTCATATCTCACGTTAAAAACTCATCGGTAATATTTCATACCTCTTTTGACTTGCTGGGTTCACTTGTTGCAACAGTCGTGTCAGTTAGTTTCTCTTTTGTCGCATTCATCATCGCCTGCTGCACGACTCGCTGTTGCGCAATAGCTTTGGCAGCTAGAACAATCAAAATTTAGAGTTATTACACCAGAATTTTAAAATGCACAGAAAAATTGGGGAAATCTAAAAATATAAAAAACAGGTTCAAAACTTACTTTCGTACTCAACCATCGGTGGTGGCTTTTCCCACACTGACGCTTGAGTTTTGGCATTGAAGTAGTACGGCTTGCCGTCAGGAGACATGTGTTCGGTCCATTCGAATGCTCTAGCAACAACTTGTGGGTCGATGTGTTGAAGAACAGGATCAACAGGGTTCATTATGGGTGGTGGAACTCCAGTGGGAGGAGGAACTCCAGACATGGGATTCCAGGGAGGAGGAACCATTGGGAAGTTCTGGGGAAACGAGAGCCCAAAAGGCGGTGGAACGGACGTCATTGACGGGAAAGGAGGAAATCCAGGAGGGCCTTGTTGTGGAGCCATCATGGGGGGCCTTTGCTGAGGAGGCATTCCTACAGGAACTGCTGGTGGCTTATGTAAACTGCCACCATCGTCTTTGTCTTCCTGGCTCCCTGCAAATCCATTTTCTCCGGGACCACTGAAGGGATTTACAGGTCCAGGTGGTCTAAATGGATTTTGGGACTGACCAAGCGCAGCAGTGAATGGATTTACGGAAGGAGGTGGTCCCAAGTTTCCTGGAGGACGAACTAAACACAAATGCAATACAAAATGTTAATACAGAACCGAATCGAGACACCAGCAATTAAATCCAAAAATAAATTATTAAAGCAATTACTTTGTTGATTTGGAGGTCCTTGCATTGGGTTACCAGGATTAGGTCCTCCCATATTTGGACCTGCGAATACAAGAACAATAACACAATAAGAATTGGTCAAGAGACGAAGAAAAACTACACGGATAACTACTTACGTGGGGCGAAATTTCCATGA
>JAQGAD010000356.1:0-43693 GCA_034696625.1 Isotomurus palustris | reverse complement strand
GCCTAGTCTATATCTTTTTATTTTCATTAATTATTATCGGTATCGTAAATCTTGAAAATCTTGATGCATTCAAAAGCAGATCACAAAAAACCCATTCCAGAAGTCCAGTTCAATATAAACGGTAATATTTGTGCATACAATGATACAATGTTGAATGTATAACAATAACGTTTGAATGTTTTCATTGATTTTCAAATGCACAAAGACAAGTTTTGAATTCGTTGATGATGGATGACATGATCGGTGCTGATTCACTTTAAGTAAGTTATAATTTTGAAAGAACCACAGGTTAGGTTAGGTTCTGAATAAGTCGCATCTGCAGTTGCAGATTTTTTATGTATCTGGCGTATAGTAAGACACTGCATGGATTGCAAAATCGGCAAATATTTTTGCAAATTGAATTAAATGAACCTGAAACGAGGCGAGTAAAGAAGCATGTTGATGAGAGAGTAATATACTGCATAAGACCATGGCCTACTCGGAGTACATTAAACTTAAACCCTTCCCTTAATCATTAGCATCTCAATATTCTCAATATCTCAATATGTTCTGACACAAAAATGTTTGCTTGTAACTCTTGCTTGAAAAAGTACGTTTGCTTCATTCAAAGTTAAAGACATAATAAAATTTTTGCCCTCAGAGTATAAACCCTTGCAAAGTATTGCAAGTATTGCTTATGATTCAATCCTGAGCAAGCACACGCACAAATTACGCATAATAATCATCTCTATACAATCCACTCCACACACCCATTTCCCACATGGAATAAATGGCACTGCTGCTGCATACTCAGACTCTGCTGAGCTGTCGGCTATGCTATAACATAAAATGAATTTTCATCGTGTATCATTGTGCATTAACGAAACTTCTCAACCACCAATCCCCAGCTCAAGCCACCAACATAACTTCAACTACACACACACACATATATAATTTCGTATGGGTGGAGGACAATACAATAATGATGATAGTGTCGAAAGTAGTAATGACGATGCTGGATTTGAATAAGACAAGAGAGAACCTTCCATTAGACAGAATGATCTCTCTCAAGTCCCAGACTCCCAACTATTCCTCATATGCTTCCTGTGCTCTCTTTTCTCTCTCATTTCATTAACTTTTCCAGGCACTCTCATTATCTCTGAAGATCTGACTCAGTAGGCTAATTTGTAATTTCTTAATAGCCAATTTTGTTTGCAATACTTAAATAAATAATATTCATATTAATTCCTCCTTCCCATTTCCCAAAGCGAAATTCAATCTTCAGATTCGCTCGATGCAGGGCTACAACTGTGGTACTAGAAAGTAGATGCAAACATAATTATGATGAATTTATGACATGACTCTACTGCCACTTGTTTTGATTCTTCATGTTTTTGCACACAGTACAGACTAAATGAAAGTGCTTGTAACTTTCATGCAATCCTTCCGTATGGCAAACTTGGGCTTGGCTAGTTTATAAACGGTTTAGATTGAAGATGGCTGGGTGGGTTCGTTCGTTCTGGCTTGGGCTGCTCTTCTCCGTCGTCTCTCTTAAGTGAAAGAGCGATTCTGCTATAATTGAGATTGATACTGTGGTACAGCAAGCTTCTATGTTATAGCTTCTACCGTGTATAGTGTGGTATGCAGTGTTATTGCTCATAATACAGCGATGAAAAAGTGTACAAGTGAGGCTGGTTAAGCAAAGCTGGAGTGGTGGTGGTGGTGGTGGAGTTGTTTTGAAAGTGACATTGGGAACCGGCCGAGAATCCAGAGTCAGTCGGCGTTCAACGCTTGAGACTGAATCATCTCGTGTGTTAGTAAACATTCTTTTACGCACTTTTCTGACTCCACCGAGAAACTGGCTGCTGTCAAGACCTTTCATCATCAGGGTGTCGTGAGAGTCGAAACTTACAAATGTTGCATCAGAGTTTACTCTTTTCTTAACGACACTTTACTGTTAATGAATTGCAGGACGAGGTGTTTAAGTACAAACTTCTGTAGTGCGCACAGTGAAATGAAATACGAGTCGTCTATATGTTGAGAGAACAGGTAGAAAGGATGAATTGACAAAGAGCGAGTGCGATTTATTAGGGAATTGTGAGGATGAGAATTTGTAAAAATAATAAGTACAATCGGGCTTGAATGTGTTTTGGAGATAAAAGGTGAGTGAGGAAGATTTATTAATATTAAGGGTTTGATGATTAAAGGTATCTATTATAAGGGTGATGTATGGTGAACTTGTTTTTTGCAGAAAATTCGAGTAAGTGTGTGTTGGATGTTTAGAAGACTGGAATTTCAAAAGATCTCATAAAGCTTTGTAGAAAGGAAGATTGGTGGATTGGTGGAAAAGTAAAGAGGTGGATTAATCTAAGGCCTGTGATTCAGGAAGTTGCTGAAAAGAAGATAACTTTTATTCTACGGAATATCAAAAGAGAAAACCTAAGACCAAGAGATCGTAGATTTACACTAATCTTTGTATTCTGCATTATGGCTCCGAATCGGAAAAAGAATCAAAACAACGGAAACAATCATGGACAGCAAGGGAATGGGAATCAGAACCGTCCGCCTAATAATGGAGTTGGAAGCCGGTAAGTATATAATCTTATTCAAATGTACAGTAGGAATTTACTTGTTTGAAGCAGAAACATTTCTGCATTATATACCTGCAACTGCAAGTATCAGTAACAAATTTTGCACATTTAAATGAACCGTATTTCACATTGCATCGGCATCTATCTTAATCTACGCACGAAATTGCATCTCTAAAGAAAGTTGACAGTCAAGGTTGTGTTATCAAATACGTGTGTAATAAATATGAATATCTGAGATCAGGCGAAAGGTATTGCTTGAGATTTGTACATTGGAAAATCAGCAAAGAACTGTAAATTAGCTTATTTTTGGAAACGTGTTGGTGGCAAGTTAAGTTATAATAATAGTGTGTGTACAGAGTTGTGTTCACCTTCCCAGCCATCCATCTGATTATAGTGTTTTGTTTTTACCAACCAACTAACCACATAGATGGGTAACAATTAACAATGATGAACTCGTGTAACTGAGTGTTCATATAAGTTTGACAATTGTATAGTATGTTAGCTAAGTTTAAGATGAGACAGGCAGACAGGACTCTGGGAGCTAGAGTTTGAGCAATCTCTTTGATCTTATCATTCGTCCAAGAGCAAGAGAAATGATCAGACAGATAGGATACAGGAACGACGAAATGTTAGATAAATTTTAACATTTTCTTTAGCAATTTGTGCAAAAGACTGATCTGATACAATTTTCGTACTCAAAGGCGTCTGGATCTCATTCGTGAGTATCGTGAGCTATGTCAAGTTGAAAGTGCTATGTCCAGTGTCTACCGGCTCGCAGTACTTACCCTTTTGGAAACCAAGTGAAACTCAGTCTGACTACATGCAACATGCACATGCTCACGTAGTAGATTTTTAGATGTTACAAAGTTCTACAAGCATCCCGGCGTCCAAAACATTGTAATCATGTTGTAAATTTTTATTCAGGGCTAATCTGAGTTGAATGAATGTTATCACAGGAAAGCAAAATAATTTCGTGCAGTTTAAAAGATAAGGGAACACTACTGGAGCTGAGAGTGAATTTAGTAATAAACTTAAGGCTGTAAGTATATTAACTGCTGTTTCGAAAGAGCAAGTTTTATTTGGAATATTTACAAGCATGAATAATAAATTGATAAGAACATACTTTCTAAGAGAAGATGAGGCATTATCAGTTACTCGAGTATGAATATGAAACGTAAATTGTCTATCAAAAGTCATTTTGTTATTACTTTCTGATAAAGGGCCAGGCTGAGCCAGTGCAGAAAATATTTATTTATTTTGGCACAGAGCTGCACTCAAGTTCCCTATGCTAGCTTGTAATATATCTCATTCCAGCGAGCTGAATGTTGAGAATTGCGGTTTTCTTATCAATAAAAGTTCAAATGGTTTATAATTAACATATTGAGGTTTGGTTACTGTACATTTTTAATCCGAAAACCGATTACAAGTGCAAGTTAATGCGTTGTAAAGTAGAGTTGCATATTACGTACAGAACATATTATCACAAGTGCTCCAATTGTTTTAGGCCGATGAAGTGCGTTCGACCTACTGGCTGCTTGGACCCTTCTCGATTGATCTACATCGAGGAGATAGAATCTGGCGATATCGAAGTCGTTAAAGTAGAATGTAACAATAAGCAATGTCAAGAAGGAGAATACATGCATGCCGAGTGTTTTGTGGAATGGGAAGAGATGGTTTTGAACTTCCTTAGTTCTACTGGCCGTGCTAGGTCGTGGTCATTGCGGCAGAGATATCAGAATCTCTGGACTAAGAAGGGCTATGACTTGGCATTTAAGGTATTCATGACTCTTACAATACGGTAATGGTCAGGGACTGGTTGTTCAGTTTTGAATTTTGAGTTTTGAAACACAGGCTTGTGATTGTCGGTGTGGAAAAGGACATTTACAAAAAGACGTACATTGGGTTTCACCCGCTAAGCAGAATAAAATGAGAAACGCTGGAGCTGCTCGAGCTAACAATGATGGAGTGGATGGTCCTCAGCAGGCCAATGGAGCGGCTGGTGGAAATGCTCAACAGGATGTGGGAAAGAAAAAGAAGAAGTCAAAGGCCAAGGAAAATTTGCCTACATTGGCGCTGTCTGCTCCAGTACCCCATCCAAACGACAATCACTCCAGGAAGATGAGTGTCTCGTCAAGCTTAAGTAGCTCGGCTGGAAGTAGCAGCAATGCATCTACTTCAACGCTGGTGAATGGACAGGGAGCAACAACTGGAAGTTTCGACTCAGGAATCGGCTTAGAATCCCCTTCCGCTTCTACTCCAGCCTCGGCTTCTGCTTCTTACAAAGATGGTCAAGGTCACGGCTTGCTATCGAATTATAATGGGGATTCCAACGATTCCGGTCGTCCAAGGATAGATTCCATGAGTTCTGAATGTTCTGGATCATCTGCTCCAATGTCTGGAGCTTCATGTAGTCCTCCGTCCCCTGGGCCTCAGTTCGGACCTTCAATCATGGCCAACGCATGGAAATTTCAGAGGAAGAATTCGTGTCCTACTGGAATCATTAGTGAGCGTACAAGGCAAGTTAACTTAAGTCAAGCTCGAGCGGAGATATGATCTAATTTGCAGTTTGTCTAATGATACTATCTTATGCTATAGGCACACTTCAACTGGAAGTATTTTCAGTCGCAGAGGGGATCACTCCTGTTTCAATGTTTTACCTAGATACAAGGTTAACTCATACCGGATTAAGGTAAAGTAGATCACTTTATTTATTTATAGATATATGTCTGCAGTATATCGTCACTCCAGAAGGTGTTTAGCTCGGTGAAACTATTATGTATGTGCTCGAAGTGATGAGTTTTTCTTCTGCTATAACCCGAGCAAAATATACCGTAAAATTAGAAGCTTAAAAGAGTTTATTTTGAGAGTAGGCATAAGAAATCACCTGCTAACATGCAGGAGTTCGTGTGTTGCATAAAGATAATGAATTTCTATAATGAATTGAACCCACACTATGACAGTAGGCTATTTTACATTCGCTCGAGCGCACTAACTTGCATTGGTTGGTTGTTTGCGTTGCAAGTGCAAGTGTAGCTGGGGCTCGAACCAGAGAGGAAATGTTTTAAAAAAGAGATTGGTAGGTAGGTAAGAATTGATGGTTATGAAATACACGTATAATTTATGCGTAGAGCACACACGCATTTTCCTGTGTACCCTACAATATAATACTTATGCATTGTTCAAAAACGGAGGAATGAAAGGGGATGGTACATTTATCAGTGTCCTTGAAATCGTTTTTACTGTGTTTGTAGTAAAATACTTTCATGTGGCTGTAGTAAGCCAAGAGAAACTAAATTATAGTGAATAGAGAAAATAAGAAATTATAACCCATACACATGTCATACATGCTTGTAAAATGCATTGAAACATTATTAGGCAATTTCGATGGGGTTGTATAAAGGATGACTTATTTATTTTACGATGGGGCATGTCTTGCTGCATATTATCAAATCTGCATGTTACAAAGGTGTTTTTTCTGTTAGTGTAAACTAACAATAAGTCTAAAATAAGAGAATGCATTTAAGTGAAGAAGATCTGTCGTAGAATTTGTTGGTTGTCTGGCTCTTATCACTTAAGTTGGCTAATATTTGGACAGTTGTATAAGAAGGAGACAGGAACATTTTTATGTACAAGTCAGTCATGACTTTGGCTACGATCCTTGCTGTGGCGTGGAGAGAGGATCTTACATTCATTCATTCTGAAATTTTACGATTCTTATGTAACTTCTTATTGTGGTCTCGTCGTTAAATGTTTAATGTATCTTTATGCAGGAGTGTAAACTTGCACTGCTAGCAGGGTGCATACATCACCAAAAGTATTTTAATACGAAGTGTAAGCCTGAGAATTAGTCTAAGCTAAAGTTTAAACTGAGTGTGGACTTCAGAAAAGGCTGTCTCCGTAGAATAGAGTGGCCTAATTATATTTTCATATATTATGGGTGTTTCATCCCTTGAAACATTATCATCACTGCCTGGTCCAGGTTCGAAATGGGATTTTTGGTTGACTACAGCAGAGCATTGAGTTGAACATGTCATGGCTTGATACATATCAAGATTTACGTTTTTTATTTGAAACTCAACGAGCATATCCAACATCCAAACTTCTACGTGCCACATTACATCCTTCCATTAAAATTGATAGCTTGAGGCTGTAGGGTATGAGGCCAAGCAAGTCTGGTTGTCTAGAGGAGTTGTTTTGCTGGACTGTCTGGCTGGATTAGCTTTAGGATTCAGGAATGTAAAACGATGAAGAAACCTGTTTCAAGTTTGTGGGTGGAAATGGGAGGAGAATTCTTTTGTCCGTCTGTACAAACTGTGCTGGAGTCTGCTTCTTTCAGAGAAAACAAGACAGCTACTTTGATAGTAATGAACTTACTGATGATTAAGGATGCAGTTTGATGAGCGAAGTGTGGAAAAAGCAGTTGCAGCTAGGCCAAGCTTGGATGCATTTCTACCGTCCATGAACTTAGCTGCGTTAAATATAGTGGATTGATTAGAAAAACGATTAAATGAGTTTTCTACTCCAGTAAAATTTCTGTTTTAACCTTTCCGGCAGTTTAATTTTAATTCAGTTGGCTGTTCATGCTCGTGTTTTCCCACAACTATTAAATTAAAGTGATGATAAGATTAAAATAAGTCTATGGTGTGAATTGGGTTGCTCGGCAGGGTACCTCGATTACTTTTTTGTCATTATTTCAAACCCAGTAGTGAAGTAGGTACAAAGCAAGGAAGGCACAAACGGTCACACAGTGATGGTGGATAATACTGTGGGTAGGAGTTGGTGGATGTCATTGCTAGCTTTATATTATGAACGAGAGTGATAGATGATGGAATAATAGAATGAGAGGGCAGAAAATTATGACTAGGAAATAATACTGGACTGATCTCCAGTGTACCAGTCGACCGTATTCAATATTTCTATGAGTTGTCATTGATGACAACGCAGCATAGAATGGCTTGAGTATCCTGCATACATATTATATTTTAGTGGAAAAGAGTCAGACCTAAGCAGCAGGGCTCTGGAGGCCTTGGGGTAGGTTTGGATTTCGGTTCAGTCCAAGTTGTGAACTCACATATAGGATGGTGAAGGAAGGGAAGAGTTTTTCATTTGCTTGGTACAGAAAAGGGTTCCTTTTTTGTGGCCCTTTAAATTAAGGACATGAAACAAAAAGGGTACCCTGTAATCTTTTCATGTGTATGTGCACTTGTCTTCTAAGACGGTAACAAGGAGCTGCTGTGATGGTAATTTTAAGAGTTAAAAGTTGTGAGCGAGATTAGAGTTCGTATATTTTATAGTTCATCTTCGTATCCATAATAAATGATTCTCAAGGGAGAAGCATAGATGCAATGATGATAATAATACTAAATGTATTTCTGGTGAGATGAATCATGGTGTTAGCCTATGATATATGCAGACTACATTGGCTATTTCAAAAGAGGAAGTAGCAAGATTGAAGGGATTATTAATGCTACTCATTCGTTTCTATACCGTTTGGCATTGATATACTTAGACGTGTAGTATATAGAGGTAGTTGTTGTGGTAGGTTAAAGTATAGGAAACAACCAACGCAACAACGAGGATGGGTGCACGTACGCAGTTATGGACGAAATGCTGTTTCGGAATATATAGGCAAGACCGGATTCGGGAGAGTCCAACTCTTCCCCGGATTGTCCGGAGTCTGTTGTCTCTGTACATGTACTTTTATTGATCTGTTTCCCTCGTCTTCTTCGTGTTCATCTGGAGTTCTTATTTAATTTAGTTTTTTAAGATACTGTCAGGTCAGGATGCACAAAATATGAGAATAATAATCATATAGAGCGGTTTCAACAAACAACGGTGTTTGGTGCAGGACGAGAAGACTGTTAGGCATAGGAAATAAAAGTAGGAGCTCCATTCATGCCTGATATATGCTTATAGATGCTCGCTGGTGAATTCCTTCGGTGGGTAGCATTGTGCGCCGTGTGTGCATATGACTGCATACAGTATGGTTGAGGATCGAGAATGGAAAGTGTGGAGAAAGCTAGGTATTAGGTATTACGCAGTTGGAATGATGCCAACCAACGGATGGCTCGTGAAGGAGAAATGTAAGATATGAATCCATGTAGGAAGTGACAGAGGTGTATCTCACAAGGGAAAGTAAAAGTTAGGATAGATTTGGGTTTGGGTAGTACGGGTAGTCGTTTGAGAGTTGGGCGAGGGTGATTTATATCGCTCGTGGAAGGGTTAAGAGGGGGAGCTCACATAGGCTATATAAAAGAAAATAGCAGTGATGACATTGAATCCTGGTCGTGTAGGTCAGGTTCTTTCTTCGGGAGTACTGCGTAGTTGACTACCCTGTGTTCATAGATTAGCTGATAGTAAGGCCTAAAGTAGGTAGTAGGTAAGCCATTCCTTGCTCCTTTCCTCTGGAGTGCTTAACGCTTGTGAGTTGAAGTGAAAGTAGGCTCGCCTGACCTGCAGGCACGGCACAATGGATTCGATTGGGAAGAAAGCCTGTGCAAATTCGACTCGTATGTGTATGTAATTATGACATAGTCTGACTAGGACCGTTAAAGAAAGTTTAGTCATTAAGGATGTAATTGGGAGTTTTGGAGGTTACTAATACTCAGCGTTTGGGATGCTCTGGTGATAATAAATGAAACACACACTAACATCTAGGGTGACTTGCGTTGAGCTTGTTTCTTTCGAAATCTTCAATTGGTAATCCAATCTATGAAGATGAATGCTTTAAAATGGTTCCGATGTTGCTTTACCCTTTGATGTCAAATTCACTCTTCTCGAGTGAAGTGGCACAGTAATAAAGTTACACGGTCTAGAGAGAAAACTGAGGTTGAGCAGAGCATCGAGACTTTTTAGATAGAGAGAGATATGAGCAGTGTCTGAGCTACTAAATGTAGAATATTTTCCGGGATTCTCCTGAAGCAGGAGGTGCCGGAAGGAGGCTGGTGCTTGTTAGTGAAAGCAACATAATATTGAATTTTGTTGCTAAGATTTGAGCTAGTTGCATGTACTATTTTTGAACAAGTAGGATACATAGCACATAGGAAGAAGGAGAAAGGTGAGTAAGTGTGTAGAAAGTACAGCCAGGAAGTAATCCTTTGGATGAAGGTTTCTTTTTTGTATTGATGTAAGATGGCTTCTGGAGTGAGTGAATCAACTGTGTTACCGACTTCGTACGAGATAATTTGATACATGCCACGAGCGAATGACATGAACGGAAGTAAAACTAAAAATATGATTGTTTATTGCAGACGGAAGACGATGTTCATGAGAAAGGGGATGTTGGATGCATCAAAAATACGATACTAAACAATCTTTCTAACAACGGAATGAACAGTGTCAACTGCTGCTTGTGTAAAGGACGGATGACTGTGTATGATCGGTATCCCTTAATCGATGGAACTTTTTTCCTGAGTCCGAGGCAGCATGGAAAAGGAGCTATCCCGGTAAGACAGCAAGTTGATGTTAAGTTGGTTTTTTGTCCGAATTAAGAATTAACTTGACTTCTTAAAAAGTAACAACAGTTTGGAATTGGGAAGCTGTGAGCGTAGTAACAGTATAACATCAGGCTATACAAGTAATGGCTGCAATATAGTAAGACAGGGTGTGTTGCAGCTGAAATGTAGATAAGAATACAACAGGAGAATTGTAGAGGGTTAGTTAAGAGCAAAGGGGATTCATCCCGGTCGGTTTCCATTTACCATTCCACCCTCTATTTTGAAGGGAGACATTACCAATATTAGAACAGTTGGGGTAGGTTAAGCTTCAGTCAGAGAAGGCCCTTTCGAACAAAATCAGATAAAGATGGGGTGGGATGCACTTTATTTTTACTCACTCACACTATGTGTTATGTAATTAGACCTTTATTGTGCAACTCAGTCCTGCAACTTGCCTTAGCATCATCAGTAGCCAGTCTAATGGTGATTAGGTTGATGCTATCGTGTATATTCTTTTTACATGTGAGGCAGCAGAAAGTTGTTTGGCAGTAGGCTAAAGTTTCTCGCATTTTTCCGAAAGCTTATATAGGTAGTATAGACGCCGTCGTACCAAACCAACATATGCTGGTTGCAATCTTGCAATAGTTCATTAACTGACTTTGTATGTGTTTAAATCTACAAATTCAAGTTTTTACATGTAGATCACACCGATTCCTACTCCAAATGATCCGATTCCGAACGCAGGACGACCTCCGAAGTATTTGAATGCGATATGCATGCATTGTCTGGATGGAAAAACTGCAGCCCTATTTTGTCGGTGGTGTCATAAGCAATGGGATGGTTCGGACCTTGTCCTCGGAGGATGCTACAGTTATGATGTCTTTGCAGCTATGCCTTGCTGCCACGAACGACGACAGGTAATACTTTGATTACGCTTTCATTGTTTCATCCCAAAAGAAACAGAGTAGATGCCAGTTGTGTGATTTTAAGGGTGCCGAGACGTTTATTTCTAAAAATACTATCTGACAGTAAAGAAGTCAAATAAACAAACATTTCAAAATGAAAGTCTGTGTTTTTGTGCATATGTGAAAGAAAAGCAGAGTTTCTAACTTTAACTTAAAACTTCAGCCAGACTCACTGTATTTCTGTAGAAATGTTTTACAAGATTTGGTGTGAGCAGTGTTATTTACAAAGGAGGTTTTATGTAGACAGAGTATACTTAAGAAGCAACCCATTCAGATATCCAGGTATAAGATATATTTGATAGCTTTCTGTGCAGGATAGGATTCTTTTATCCAAAAGGTCTTGCAATCCTCTGCATGGGAAACAAATAGGATAATTAACGACAAATACTTCCTCGGGAATTCGTGACAATTATATTAAAGGATGAATAGCTAATCAACATATTATGATTTTGTTTTTCCAGTGTACAAGTTGTGGAACTTACGTTCAAATTTACGCCGACCGCATGTTTTTCTCAGACTTCAGCCAGCCGTCTCGATGCATGCGATGTGGAATGGTAGATTTCCATCTGGCCAAGCCAGTACAGGTCTTCTTTGAGCAATTCACAGCAACCAATCGAGTATTCTAAACTCAAGTAAGACATTAATGTGTGTTGTATGGTTGTTTTTCATCCGGATGACATTTTTCAAACGATAAATTTAATCACTTTCAACACGTTCAAGTTGTAAATAGCTGACAAAGAACTAAATACAAGTGGAGTATTATATTAGATGTAGTCGAATTTGACAAATTACGAACACCGAAGGGAATAGTCCAACTGATCCCAATTGATTCTTTCTCTTCAGTCGAAATAGGTAACACGTAATGTTTAAAAGCGATTGGTAATAAAAGTAAGAGTGGTTGTTAGTAATTCAGTATTGATAAGGAATCACCAATCATTGGTTTACAACTACACTTTTAGTTTTACTTTATGGGCAACGGCGATGTCTACAGCTTCTACAAATCCTAAGTTGAATCGTTGAATGTAGTTAGGGATGGTTGGTGGTATGAAACCTATTAAATAGTGCATTATCATAGTAATAATGAACTAGCCTGACAAAACTCATAAAGTCACTTCGTTGAGTTTGAAAATCAGCAATTTGTGGTGACTAAGCAGGAGTGAGAAACAAGGAAGGATAAAAGGGAATCCATCGGCTAACTGAGATGGTGGTAATCAGAGTGGTTGTTTGCGTAAGGAGCGATCTACGACGTGAGCAAGTAAAGACTGGCTAATCTGTACACATATTGTGATTAAGTGAAAATTCGAAGCTTTCACAACTATGAATTCTGCCCTTTGCTATTAATCTAGTTGTGATTGAATCGAACGATTGGGTATGATTTCTAGTTAATAGTGAGGGTGGTGTGTAGTCCATAATGTGGTGCGAATCTGTGTCGGATTGCAGTAATAGTGTTGAATGTGTGTAATCATTAATTGATTGTGATTCTATCTGTGTGTAAGTTTAAAGAGGAAAGGTAATAAGTTTCATCATATAAATCATCAACTAGATTTTAAGGCAGAAGTGGAATGAGTTTAGCATGAGTGTCTTGGCGAATGATTTAAGAGTATTAAGACTGTTGAAGATACTTCTTGAATCAAGGACTATACTAGCTGATGAAGGTAAGATTGAAACGGATAATGTTTTGAACGGAAGTAGAAAATTTGATACTTATTTGCGTAATTTGTAAATACCTCCTGCCTGCCCATTAATTAGTTGAGCGGATAGTTTTAGTAGAAGGTATGATAGATTTGCGTGTCACTAGCTAATAACTGTACAGGGAAATGGTATGATTCTGTTGTGCCAATATTTTGTACATATGGCCGTAGATGATTGATTATTGTTAAAGGTTTTTTTTCTTTCTAAAATACTGATTTTATGCCAGCATATTTCCAGCAAAACCATAAATTCTAGTAATCTGCGTTTAAATGTGAATAAGTGTCTTCTCCTTTAACCAAGACTGAGTAGTTAGTTAATCGAGATACTTAATCAAGATTTATATATCACTGTTAGGAAAGTATGTTGAAGTGTGAAATCTAATAATATGTTCATTTATTATTTAATCCCACACATTTTGATAAGAAAGGATTAGTTGGCAGTACAAAGTAGAGGGAGAAGACTGATGAAAAATTAGCAAACTACACACACGAAAAGATATTTCAGCAGTTGGTTTCACTAGCTAGCAGGAGAGCCTTCTCAGAGTATATTGGTCTAAAAAACATAAATTCGAATAAAATACATTTTACTTGCATTTGATTTTCAGGTAGTGAGATAGACAAATTCGAGAGTACAAGGGGATTAAAACTTCTCATTAATGCCATATAGTTATACACAAACGTAAATACAACATGCTGTTTTGAGGGAGAGTCACTGTACCTGATTTCAGGGAAAGGTGGATTTCTTTTTATTGATGTTAAAAAGTCATCATAGGAATTTGGATGGACTGGATGCATTACAGGTTAGTTTGCTTTTTACTGTTCGACATTCAGTTCGGGGAAAAGATTTTGATCTGATTTGAAGGCACTAATCGGCATGTAGGGGAAATGAAATGAACGTGTCATCGTTTTTAAAGGTTAGGCTTGGCTTGTTGAAGTTGGAGACATTAGCATTTATTTGTTAGTTATCATATTCTAATATTGTTCATTATATATCCCTAATACAGCGACTGCTTAGTAGTTTCGTGTAGATAGACTTGAGTTGTGTGGATGATAAGTGGGGAGAGAGAAACGATGATACACCTAGGCTAATATTTGTTTAACTATATTGATGATTATATTTCGGTTGTAGTTAATGACAAATTACTTGTGAGAGTGTTGAAAAATTAGCTTTAAAAATATAAAGTACAACTTGGAAATTAATCAGCAGTTAAACAAATATTATATAGAATATCCAGTGTGAGTCATCATATTTCAAACAGAAGTTTAGAATATTGAGTGACAGTAAAATAAGACTGTGTCTATTTTCGATTGGATTTTTCGATTGCATAGATATAGTATATAAATATAAAGTGTTTTTATTGAATCTGGGTCATCATAATTGTCGCGTGGTTTTTTACTTATTTAAATATAGAAATACGATCTTCGTGAGATAACTGGGTTCTTCATGAATGCTTTACACCAAAGCTTTCGCGATTGTGACAGACGCATCTATCTCTCATGTTTTTGCGGTAGTAGTGTGTGGTGTTTCTTCTTTCTTGACAGATGATTTCGCCACATATGTTGTGTGTAAATGAGTCATATGCATGAACTTCAGAAGAGAGCAAGAGATTTTTGGTGTACAGGATTTGTTTGGATATTAATAATAATAGTTAGTAAGTCGTCTGAACTGAATGATCCAAACACTGCAGTGACAGAGCCGATGGTACTGTAGGTTAAGTACTTACTACTTACTTCATTTGGAAATTTGAAGTGACGAGAATCTTAAGATGATAAGATATCCATAAAGTCCATAATTAATAGCATGAATTATAGATTTATACATGAATATTTTGTTGGATTCGGATTCTCCATCTCAGAAAAGATAGTATATATAGTAGTTTTGTATTACCAGATAAGCGAAATTTCTAGGCACAGTCCATTGCACACTTTAAATCAGAATAACTAGAATAACTAGTTGGGTGAAAGTAGAGTAATTATCTCAAAAAAGTTATCAGCTTATTGCGTATTCTTGCAGGAATGTCACCGTACCGTAGGTTTTCATCAGACATTTACAATAACTTTCCAGCTTTATATGATTACAATTCCAAAATAATATATACTTCATATTGGTCGGCAAAAAGGTTTATTAGATCAAACCTACAAGCGATGAGAGACCAAGTTACAATTGTACTGCCAATTAGGGCAGTCAACGATTTTAAGTACTTGTATAAATATTATAAAATTGACATTATTGCGAGTAATAATACACCAGGTAATTTGTAATTTCATATCGGACCGGACTAGTCCTTTTCAAATTAAACGCCTAGAAAAACGGAGTAAATAATTTTTAGTGAGTGAAAAGTGATGAGTCCGTTCGTGCTAAACTCAATAAAAATAAACGCTTAATTTTGCAATTTTGCAACATTTATAAATGAAGTCGAAGCAAGTCTTTTCCAATAGTTTTACTCACAAGAGCAACTAAAGACAATTATTGTTGACGGTATATAGTATACTTCAATAATATTATTATAATTATATTATTACATAAATTTTAGGTGCAACGATCGGTAAGTCCATCGTTATCGTTCTGTACAATTACTAACAACCATAAAACACTTAAATATACTTGAATATTTGGGGTATCAGTTGGATTACATCTTCGTAATAAAATTATGTGAGTCTCATCGATGATAGCGTTAGTTTTCGTTTTTATTAATTCATCTTTACTATTACGTAATATGTGTCACTACAAATATTTAAAAAAAACTACAAACCATGTACAATTTTAAACATAAGTTATGATATTTAAAATCAAAACATGCATAATTAATTAACTATTGTAGTAAGTAAAGTAAGTTAAAAACTCCTGTAGTTGATATTCATAAAGTCAGATTAGTGAATAAATTGATTAATGTTGAAATGCTCTGAGTCTGAAACAGTTTATTTCGTACAAGTATGAATCAGTTTAGTAGAAGTAGAAACGCTTGTAAGTTGTAAGTGTTGATAAGGACGTTTTTTACAGATCAGCGTTGCTCCTGCATCCTGCTTTATTTGTTACTCCCTAGGGAAATTCAGAGCAATGAAATAAAAATTGACATTTGAATTAGAGTAATGAATTCTGGGTAGGTACAGCTTTTTCGTTGATCCTCGGGCTAAGAATTGTAGCTGGCGATGTTACTAAACTACACGATGTTTTTATTTCGTCGAGGAATAAAATAAACATCTTGAGCAGAGTATCATACCACCACATTTCACCGCAAGGTAAGCTAAGGTGAAAAAACCAGTTCCATTATTTCATTACAGGAGACCATCATCATTTCATCCATCGTTCTTGCTGGCTGAGTTGCATTCTCCAGGGAATAGGGAACATCTTCAAGTTGAAGTAAGTGCAAGTGTATATTATATGAATGCAAGAGAGCGTGCATGAGAAAGGGTTGACGAGAGGAACGCATATAGGGAAAGAATTAATTCTGATAGCGATGCTCATCGTCATCACTTTTTAATGGAAGCATGAGAGTTAAGTGGATATTTTCCTTGAAAGTGGTCGAGAAAATCTTCTTGGATGCTTCAATTCCATTTGAGTACGTAAATACATACGAAAGGATATACTAATGAAACACTAACATTTCCGTTATCCGTGAGCAGAAACTCTCTCGGTTACTTTTCCATAACTGTTTTTTACTTCCCGGACCTTTCACATTTATTTTAGGGAAGCCTACTCCACCCCCACTATGATAAACATAAAAAAAACACCGAGCTGTGTAACTTTCCTACCTCGCTTACTTGAAAATAGAATCTTCCTGAGGGAAAATGCCCGGATCGGATAGATAAGGTTTCGTCGTTGTTGTGCCGTACATAACGCCCACTATTCTTAAGGCATGGTGCGTAACGCAAAATGAAGAGAGAGAGAACCAGTTGTGTCTACGTGCGTGAGGAAAGGAACGCACAAAACATAACCCTGAACTTGAACCACTTTCCCTTTCTGAGTAACGCAATAATACCCGGGTATTCAGTGTGTCTTACTGCTTTACTTCCTCTAAATGCGTAGAATATTTATCGATCGGTCGTTTATTTTGGAGAGTTTCCTCGAAGCCATGAGGCCACCCTCTTCCTGAATTTCAGAGTAGCATATGATGAAGTTCCTCAGAACTTTTACTGCCACGACATGAGATGCATATTCAAGATTTCTTCTAATTCCACACATTGTCATTTGCTATGTGTGAATGAAACACAATACAGAAGTTGAAGTATAGTATAGTCATCCTTGCTACATAAATTAAATACTATATAATGAAGTTCATACACCTAATAGCAATGGTGACCGTTCCGGTAACACGACTATATTTGTAGATTCTTGATGTGCGAAGTTTAGATTGAATTATTCATAACTATTCAGTTCATGAGAACTTAATTTCATGACTTCGTTGTACCTCATCCTCTGGTAGGCTTTAGCTTCAAGTCAGTTCAAGTGGCTGAAATGTACATATTTGAGCCTTGGTTGTTACTCAGAGTTCTGCTGTTCGTAAACTCACCAACGAAGTACGCATCATTTCATTTCTCATTTTGCTTTTTTATTACATTCATTCTCTTTCAAAACAATATAAATGTGTGTACTTACTTCGACGAGACATTATTTTACGACCCCATGTCCAATCCCAAACAGCTTTGAAAGGAAGGAAGGGGTCTTTTATGATACCAATTTCTCGAGGCGAACTGGCAAAATTGCTTGCGAAAATCTGCGTGTCGTGCGTCTAACTTTTGACAAGGGAACATGTTGTACCATCCGGTGTTTGTAAACTTCAAAACCAAGTCTTTCAGAGATGAATGTAACTGGAAATCCTTTGGAGTTATTGATTCCTTAATTGAGCCTGTATACTTCAAAGTGGAATTAAAGCGTCTTATGCTAATCATTCTCATGTTCCAACTTGCATTTGTTAGATATTACATTAACAACGGTTGATACTGATACGGATCACAATTTTGCCTATTCTATTCTGTGCTGTCTTGAAGAAGTGAATAAAGCTGAATTTAGCTGAGGAAAGGCAATGGAAGAAAAATGCGTACGTGCAGAGTCACTCAGCTAACCAGAAAGTCTTCCTTCCTTGCCTCCAAATGCATTAATTCCTAAACCCAGTCTGCCCAACACACTCATTGCCTGTGGCAGGAGTACTCACTGTGTGTGGACTTTTTAACATGAGAAGAGATCACTTCACGCATAAAAACATCACACATCTAAATGATAGGGAGAGTCCATTCGCAAGATGAGCCAAGCTTAAATAAAGAGAGTTTAAACGCATTATGTACATCATAGAGTGTTTGCTAATAATGTTATGAATTCAATTAGCAACATTTTAATTCCAGAGGTCTGGTGGAAAGGTAACACTTGAAGCGGAATCGCTGTTTTATGCTACTAGGATTTATAGGGATTTCAAGTTTGTACAAGATTAGAAGTTTTACTAGCTGAGGAAAGATGTTTTTGAAGGTGCCTTTCGAAAGTTTAATCTCCCAATTGATCTTATTTGCCAGGAATTTCCTTTTTGCTTTTTATGATGCCCTGCTGGCACTTTTTTAGCTTTGATAGACAGTCAGACGGACATGTACGTAGCCCCATCGGTAACTCTTAAACCAACAATTCGCCCTGGCCATAAAAGCTTCTTGACTTTAGATAGACATCCTTGCATTGCTCTGGTTTCTTTGAATGAGCACCATACTGTTAACAATGATGAATAAGAAGGAGACAGAAGAATCATGTTCTAATCTTCCAATGGCGATCCAGGTTGCTAGTCTCGAATCGCCTCCTGTTTCGTCAACTGGGCAAAGTTGAAATGAATCGACCTTTCTCATCTCTCCAGAATATATACATCTCTGATCAATAATGATGATGCACTAGATGAAGGACACTGGAACTCTTGGCAGGTAGATAAACGCGAAAACATGGAATACATTCCTAACCTGCCCACGACAAGAGAAATAAAGGAAAATTAAATTATTAGCCAACACACCAAGCCCACAGAAACTAAATCCCAGTGCCACATCGTAAACCTATGGAGCTGGAACTACTATTTCATTCTGAGTCCAAGTGTTGCTTGTTCCCGAGACCTTGAAAGGGTCACATTCAGCAAAGCAAAACTGCATAATCCAATTCTTATCTCATTTCCTCACTGAAAATGAGTAAAAAACGACAGCGTACTATTTAGTTTGTAGTTTCTTTCATGAAAGAAGTATCCCGTACATAATTATTGATTATGGTTTTCTATATCACTGCTTCTAGAGGATTGGACACACAGTGAAACATGAATGGATGGAAGGCATTCATTATTACATGAAATATATTCCTTAATTTGCATTAAAAATAGACAACATAGACACGTCCAGATCTTCTCAATTCACAGAGATGTCGTGAAATGACATATGCTCCGGTATAGGTAGTATCAAATTCCACGTACGTATTACTTTGTACGTGGAATGCTTGTCAAATAATACACAAGGCAAGTAATATTTTTTTCCAAATTTATTTCGAAACGAGTCACCCACTTAGTTGATAGTTCTTTTGCAAACATTGAAAAAATTGAAATGCATGCATTTAAATAATTTAGACAGGCCCGGAGAGTGAGCTAAGATTTGTGGATTTGTTTACCAGGAGAATCGAAGTGATAAAAATGCATGAAATGCAGCAGGTGAGATAGCTTGGCTCATCTTTATCACAGCCTGTAGCATTGTTGGTGTTTTTAGCAAAGTTACCTCACCTGGACCCACTGGCCAAATGGACTAGTCTGTGCCTGTACTTAAAAAATACTTCACATCCACATTTCCACCACTGCATCTCCACTGTAATACAATACTCAAAGTTAATTCTTGAATTCAGCAACTCTTCATTTCATTAAGCTAAAGCAGTTAGATTGCTCATGTCTTTCATCTCGTCAATCTCATTAGAGTTAGCAATATTTCTTTCTCATCTGTTCTTCATCCTTTCTAGCCCAGTCAATTTGGACGTATTCAAGTCATCGACAGCTCAATACTGTATTACAGGGGCATATTATGATGACAATGATGAGCCACAAAACACAAAACATTGCGCAGACGAAGAATTCTAAACTTCCTTTTTCCATGTCATGCATATTGTAATCATAAAAGTTTAAGATATAACTTGTTAGGAGAAAACAACCCATAAACGAAGACTCTATGAACCAAACTGCTTCAAGACATTTTAATATTGCTTTTAGTAGTAATGACAAAGAACATCTGAAGCAAAAAATTGTTTACTTCCTTGAGATTTGCTCGAAGTGATACGTCATGACACATGACTATAGGTGTACACTTTTTGTGTCAGTGTTGGTTTCTTGTAAATCTACACCGAGTGGGGTATCCTCGTTAAAGTTGTTTTGCAAACTGTAATACATGCTGATTTGCTGAATGCAGAAAACCATTTCATTTGAGGTGTTTTGGTTACTTTACACAACGCAACAGCAAATATTTAAAGCTGCACGTTCATGGTTGTTAGTACTTGTTAGTGTGGTTAAAAGTCTTGAAATCGTTATTTCAAAGCTGCATTTCAGAACAATGGAGGGTGTGTGGGATATAAGACGTTCGCAGGTCTATTCATAAAATTGGATACTTGATTTAGCTCCTACATGAGTTTGGTTGACAACAGATTGGAAAACAACGTGATGGTTGGAGGAAGCGTTGTTTTCGGAAAGAGAAAATAATTCTTTACACATGTCATTTCAGGTAATTGAAGGAATCTGCTTTATCAAAATACTCTCGAACTTGTAGCTTATTTATCGTTTCTCATTTTTCGCAGGTGTTCATAGTTTTGTAAAACAGCACGACGTAAAGCCCATCTTAAAGTCTCTATTTTCTGCGCAAAATGTTGTATATTAGAATGCGCATATTTATTATTGGCACAGACGAGGAAGGTAGCAATGCATACAATAAAACTGATTTGTGATAGAGATAAGATGAAAAGTGTTAGAAAAGTAAACTTCGAAACGATAACAGCTTCAACAGACGATGAAGCCGCATTGACTAGAAGACCGAGAATCAGAGAGCTACAAGCGCTTTACATGCTTTGGCGCTTTACCACGCTACCTACCTAAGCATTCTCTCTACTCTCTGGACACAACAACATTAAAGAGAAAAATACATAATATATTGTTTAATTAACAGCCAGATTTCGTAAACAAGTTTGAAACCTGTCTTGATTACTTATTTCTTAATGGGGTTTGTACCCCATAACACTATCTGTATAGACACTTTTTTTAGCATTTTTAAATCCCATCATTCCCATCTAAGTTTGCTCGAATGATATGCTTAAGCATCAGCATGCTCATAAACATATAAAGAGATGCATATTTTATTCAATTTACTGACAATAGTTACTGAATGAGGATCATGGTCCACAAATAAGCGATTGCATCAACTTTCTCACCACGATGAACCACTTGGAATGAAAAACAAAATGTTGCGAAATGCAGAACTAATTCCTGCCAAGTGGTGTCAAAGTGCCAACTTACTTCAGCAAACCTTGTTGGACTAGTTGGATGTAAACACACTCAAAACAGTTCGAAAACTTCAGGGGTACTTTCTCCAACGTCAAAATCGGAGTCGAAATATGTTTTGGCATACACGAGATGACTCATCCTTTCCTTTCCCTTGAGAGCACAGAACCAATTCGCGATACCTATTAACTGCCTTCATTCCACGCACGAAGCGATTCTACTTTTACAGCTGCTGTTTCATATTCGCACAAATCAGGTCCAACCTTTCAGAGCCTTACTTACTTACTTCCAAATCCCCGAACACGAGTTCCATCCATTTAATCACCCAAGGAAAAAAACAGTTTTATGTTTCGCTTTCCCAGTCTAGAACGTCCATTATAGAAGCCTAAGCTGTACGATAACAATGCTGCCCTTTCAAAGTCAATGCCATTGTCAACTACGTGGAATAAAATTCGGCGGAGGGCTGACGAATAGAAGCAAGTAATAGCAGAATCGCAAATTACAAACGAGCAGAGTTGGTTTTATTAGGCTATCTCATTTCATTCATACTGTTGGGGTGAATCCTACGCCTCGATTCATTCTGATTAAGTCATTCTCACTCAATCTTTCCATCGTGCAAAATGAGATCTCCCGAGTTTTACGAAAATAGCACTTTATCACCAGCAGAACTAAATCAGCAGATCGAATTCCTGGTGGACTGCTTAGCTGTACATATGGGAAATGCAATGCTGTATACTCAAATCTCGATTGGCGTGTGAAACGCAGGTTCAAGATGTGTTTGCAGAATTGTAATTTGCTCCAATCTTGTTGTTGTGTGGGTTTGTTTGCAAACAAAAAACAAAACCGAAAGGCAGGGTGTATTCGGATTTTCGTGGAATACATGTAAGGTTAGTCGATGATGAGATGATAATGAGGAAGACGAGGAATGCATGAACGATCCTTGTGGCTGGTTCGATCCCAAAGAATCTTTTGAACGGGTTGACTGGGTCCATTTGTGAACGCCGGGGTGGAAGTGGCAGACTGACGAGCCCAAGGTGCCCTTGGCAATCCTCCATCCATCTAAAATACTCAACTCTTTCACAAATAAACACGGTGAAACGCTTACATTTGTGTCCTATGCATGTCATAATGACTTTTGGAATAGTCAAATTGCTATATACACACGTTATGTTTTACACTGGCTTTTGTCTATGGATAAAGAAAGTACTATAAACTCGAAGTGAGTTACACTTTAGAGCCCAACTCCAGTGAATAAACTTCCTCTACTGATTGTGAGTTTAGTTATTGCTTACTTGTGGGAGACTCTTTTATATGCTCATGCAATTTTATCATTTTCTTTTGTGGAACATGCAAACTTCCCCGTATTCGTGTGTAGGAGCGGATTGAATATTGAATGACTCTCACCATAAGTTTTTCGCTTATTTGTGAATGGCTGCGTAATGTACTGGTCTTCCTTTACGTAGCTAATCAGTTAATGTTTATAAATGTACTTTCGACTTTCATGATTTCAACATTGATGATGCTGTATACAGTTGTATATTTTTGAAGTGCAATTAAAAGTGTTTAAAAAGTAATTCCCTACATGTATGCATATTGAATGTATACTTATGAGTAACGAGGTGTCCCACTGAAATGAGTGCAAGGTGCCCCAAGACGGCACACACACACAAACTCAACCGCGCGGAGTTGATGCTCTCTACCGTACGTCTACACAACCAACAAAGGCTTCAGACTTGTCTTCCTTCGTCTTCGCCGTCTTCGCTTCTTGCCGAACTTGTTGTCGAAAATCACTTTTATTTGACCTCCGACTTATCTACGAACATCTGACCCTCCACCATGGAAAAGTATGGACTGTACAAGGAGACTAAGACGTAAGTATTATAATTTCTCTGCGCTGTTTGGTCGTATAATGATTAATGATAAAATAATCGAGCGGTGTCAGTCTTAAAGTCGTCTTTTTGAGATTCTGAAATCCTCATTGTTCGTCCATGGTCATCATCTTATTATTCTTATCATCTGGTTTGCTCGGATGATTTATATCCTTTGGTGAATTCGGAAGAGTAGTGGACAAGGGTGGAGGAGGTTTTGCTTTTTTCTTGATTTTAGGGAGAAGTCCTAACTCGAGTTGTTTGAGCAGCCACAGATCTACTTGAGGTCCATGATAATCCTCTGGGAAGGACGGTTTTGGGGGCTTAATGTACCTGTAGAGCCGTTCATTAAGCACATATAGTTGTTGAGCTTGAATGCAATCGACGTTGAACCACCAGTCACATGTGAGGAGCACTTGAGAGAATAGAGTCCCATTAGGACACAGGAAGGTCTTGTGACCGTCCGTGAAATCGCAGTAGTGCCATGCCTTCAAAACAAAAAACAAGTCAATTTTAGCTCTTACTTTAATCTTCTTGTGACAATATATGATTACTGTGTAGCCACAAACAAGAGTGGAGTGTCCTTAGGACTTCCTAATTTAGGTGACTTAAAAAGAATGGATCTTTTGTTCCTGAGCAATAGATACTTATTCATTGTTCTCATTGTTATGATTTTTGATTACCTGACATTTCGTTTCAATATCTGCGAAGAACCCCTTGTATCTTTGCTTTTGGCAGTCAAAATCTGTAATTGGGATTTCTCCGAAGATTGGGTAGTCAATTCCTGGCATTCCTGGAATACTTGTGGCGTCTGTAGTGGTTTTAATTTCATGAGTATTATCTGTGGGGATGACTACATTGTATGACGAAGGTGTAGGATCTGCGGAGTTCACAGATGCTAAAATTGATTCTGCAGGTGGAGAGTCCATGAGGTTGAAAGTTGGTGGATTGGGTGTCGTCACTGTAGTTTCTGGTGTAACAGTTACTGCAGAAGTTGGTTGCACAATGGTGCTTGTCATCTTTGAGGTTTCATCTTCTGTAGGTGTCATGGGGGGAGTGACACTGGGAATAGATTCGGGATCAAATTTATTGTAGTGAGGCGAACTTGTGAAGAAGTTTATCAATTTGTCAGTTTCATGAGACAATGGAAACTTAGCTTTGACTGGAATGTGTTGTGTCTTTGTGGAATAGCTAGGAGGTTCATAGTAGAAGCTGTTATACAGGTTAGCCAAAGAACTGGACACATCTCGAGGCTTCGTCTTTACGAAGTACTTAGAGTGATCATAGTGAACATGCTGATCATCCAAGTCAGCGACATTGTCTAAATCTTCCTCGGAGTAATCATGAGGACTTTTAGCAAAGTAGTTGGGGACGGGTGTGGTGGTTGTAGATATAGGGGTTGGTTTAAATTCAGGAAACTTGTAGTTTCTTAGAGATGGAATTGTATAATTATCAATTTGGTCTGAGAATGAATTCGGTTGGGGTTGAGGCTTTATATAATAATCTGACCAAATATTATTGTGCGAAGTTTCATCTCTGCTTGGTGGATATAGAAGAGATGAAGCAACGGGAAGTGATTCTTCCACAGATGCATCATCTTTCTGAGTATCTTCATCAAAGTCCAGGTAAATATGGTAGGGGTAATCTTCGTCTTCTTCTTGCTTGATTTCTAACGGGTTAGGTGTGGTAGTAGTTGTTGAAACTTTTCTAGTTGTGGTTGCACGTTTGAGTGTACCGGACTCACTGTTAAGTCTCAAAAGAACTCTTGGAACAGATTCTTGAGGAATTTGGTAGAGATACGAAGTATGCGGAATTGTATGGCTATGGCTAGAACGGCTTGATGCTGGAACCTCTCCTAATGTCGCTGACTCAGACAGTGTTGTGCAGAATATAAATAGTAAAACTACAAGCAAGGATGTTGTTGTAATTGTTGTAGTGAGGATCACTTTAGAAGAGAAGGTCTTCTTTAAAACAGGCTGGCAGCATGCTTGATGTTTTTTCCGATCTGCAATCAGCATACAACATAATGAAATGAAAATATTTGTTTCAGAAAGATAAACACACTTAATTGCTATTGATGTTTGCATCTTCTGAAAGTGTACATGGATCAAACTATTGGTGCCAGTGGGAGGATGTCGGTAAAGTCCTTGTAAGGACACCGATTGAATAACTTTTGACATATCACATTACAAAGTATTCATTTCCTTCAGCTTTCATTTCCACTTGTTATTCAAGCATCTTCATATTTTCGTATAATACTTTTAATCTTATGCTAATCATGTCACTAATTATCCATTTTGTACGTCTGCTAACAAATGTCTTTGTGTGTTCAATGAGTACAAAGTATGCAAAGTATTTGCTAATATTTTTGATTAGGGCTTGAGAGATTCTGCATAAAAGGCTCATTTAATTTCTATAGATTTATCATCATCCAAGATGATAACGATGACGTTATTTTTGAGCGATTGAGAATGTGCATCAGCTTGTGAATGTTGTCTGTGTCTTTTCTGTAGATGGATGGCCTTAATGAGGTTGCATATTCATTCCTTTAATTCATACAGGGAATTGTCTGGCTCTTTCAGTCATATTGTATGTCGTGACTTGTCATCCCATGTCAAGTGATCATCTGTTGACTGTATGCCGTCCGCAATGTAATAATGTGTATAGTATAGTAGGCTGTGCGCTGCATTGCGATCGTTAGTTCAACCTTATAAGTCCAAGCACAGCTATTAAACTATTAAGCTGCTAAGGTATTTGAACATCTTCGTTTCTCGTCACATATTAAGCATTGTTTCACTTCGCTTCATTGATTAACAATGTACCTTTTACGTAATGAGAATGACTACAGACTTATATCTTGAGAAATTGCATGTGTGCGTAAGGAAAAAATCTGTGATTCAATCCTGTGTCAAATGACTTCTCTAGTTGAGATGAATTAAGAGAGTATCGTATCATTGTACACATGGTTTAATGATTGACATATGAATTGGTTGTTGTGTGAAGGAAAGAAAGGAATCGGAAACCTGAAGGGGTCCCATTTGTTCGTCCAAATTAATTGAGCAATAAGAGAAATCTATAATTTGTCCCATGAGATGGGTGTAGATTGTTCACAAGACCTCTTAAATTGTTGTTTTGTTTTGTTATTATGATGAAATGAATATTTGGTCACTTAAACCCGATCTGAATACCAATGTAGATTACGATGTTGAGATAAATAATTTGCCATTTGCTAGCATCACTTGGATAGTGACAGCAGTGACAAGGTGGCAAATAATAAAATATGAATCTTTTATATTATGAAAGCAATTCTTACAGTACAAGAAACTGCTCATCAGTATTATAATTGCATTTATTGCATTCTACCAGTGAGCTCAATTTTGGTACTCTCCCATTCCCACATTTTTTCAAGGGAAGTTAATGGAAATGTAATAAAGGTGCTTAAAAGGTTAATAGAAGTCGGTAATCATCGGTTGCTCAAGATAAGCTGGTTCAGATGCAGAATTGATTTTCAGCAGATAATAATTATTATTTTGCATGTCATCCTGATTTCGTAGTGTATTACCTTCATTTTGATTTCTTTTCAGTAGATTCAACTCTCCATCGTTTAGTTTAAGATAATTTAGCTTAAGTCCCTCACGTTACAATAGACACATTACCTAATGTTAAATGCATTAGTTTGTGGGTTTTCTTATAACATAAGGCATAATTAAGGTAGCGGGTACTAACACGGTTGGTTTTGAAAGTCTATATTTTACACCTACTATGTGCTTTACAAGTTGATCCAGTTCCAATTATTTATTTACAAATTACTTTTTTGCAGTATTGAAGTTATTATTTGTGAATTGAAACTAGGAATAGGATTTGGACTTATTAAATTACACATTTGATTGTATTATTTTCGTTCTTGTAAGAAGCAAAGAAGAATGTGATCGATGTCTGACAGTTTATTTGTACCATTGGACCTAACTAATGAGACAGCTCGTAATTTTTGGTCCACAATAGTAATATTATTATGAAGAATCATGTTGATCAACGAAGCCGTCATACATAACTCTCATAAGGAAATTATGTATCGATCTCATTGATATTATGTATCGATGAATCAGTTGTCAGTGATGTAGACCTTTGTTGTTTATGGGGAAAAAGATATGAGAATTTATTTAACATTCTAACGAACATGTGTTAAAAGCGTACATTGTACATACACGTTTCAATTATCTCAAGTCACTCTAATCAAAAACAGTTCGTGAAACGTGAAGCTACTTAGGATGTGAATACGAAGCTTTCTGGTTTTTATCAATTCTTTCAAAATGTGTAAACATCGTTGGTTATTGATTTTTGATTCTATCAGTTACATAACTTATTTCAAATCGTTTATCTCAGAAGGAGAAGTAAATAATCGCAAAATACTTATTGAGTCTTGCTGCAAACGAAGAAATTTAAAATGAATGACTGTTACGAAACACACGGACGCAAACAATCAGGCAGTTGCGTATGTATCCTTTGCATCATTCATAAACTACAACAGAGGATTTATGGAATTATAATGAGTAAAGAATCATTTCAAAAATACCAAGATTGATTGCCACTACGTTACGTTTGTACATTGAGGGCTGAGGGACTTTACAGGTTGATGAAAATATGCCATGAAGATCATCAGTATTATATAAATGTCGAATGGCTTGTATCAAGAAATTTGGAGCTATCTACTTTAAGTTGCTGTGTCTGGTCTAGCACAGACCAAAAAACCTTTTGAAATCTTACTTGATAGAATATCTAGCTTTTGGGATGTAAAATGACATGATTTTGCAAGCTCAGCAATCGCCACGAAAACAGTTTGGTGGTTGTTGCTTGAACTTATGATGTTGCTTCAAACCTGCGATTAACACTTCTAAACAACTATTACCACGACCACGTTGGCTAGACTCGCAAACAGTTAAGATTTTAAGATCTGTAGTCAAATAATAATCTTAAACACGTTAAGTTAGTTTTCTTGAAGTGGATGCAGTTCTATCTACCTGGTCTCTGAATTCTTAATTCTGTGCGTAGCAGTGGAAGCTACTGCAATACGAGCTACTGCCTGATACTTGGCCTAGATTGGCAATTGACGCACACTTTTCCATGTGCAGAAATGTGCGTGTGGTGATGTGGTGGTGTTCATAATGAGATTGATATCATTATTCATTGCGTTTTGATTTGATAATTGTACATTGTAATAATTTGTATTTTGGCCCGGTCAAACTAACTTTTATATGGATTGGCTTGTCCTTTGTCTCCTTTTGTCTGATTGCTCTCATTTCATTATTTCATCTGTTACAGAACAAACCTTTCAATCTTCTGCATCTTGAATACGTGCATTAAGAACTTATAATTAATTCTAGTGCGTAGTTGCAAACATGAACTTTACGTTTAGCCTTGCTTAACTTTTTCTACTTAAGATAAGACTCATGCACCTTTGAATAAAAATATTACAGTTCACGGTGTGGCTAAGAGGAGTTAAAAATGCAATTTGCAATTGAAGGGGAGGATAATCTTACTCTTTTTGCTTTGTGCTTAATCTGCAATTTATGCTTATACACCTGTAAAACACTATTTGTGCAGGACAGTGCTGGTTAGAACTCATTTGGAGCTACTAATCGGAATCAGAAGGTGTACTAAATTGTAAATCGAATCGAAATTTTATGTGGTACTATATTGATACTTCTGTACATGTCTCAGAAATTCAAAATCAACCTGATTCGTGTTAATTCTTTGGTAAGTAGTATTTTGAAAAAATGCAAAATGTATGCAAACAAATATTATTATACAAATTAACTATGAATGACACTGTTGCCAATCGTTGGGTAGCTAGTTAAAGCATATCATAGAATTTGCGTATGCATCCCTACTGTACGTTAAACTGATGTGAAGGAAGTTCTTGTGGTGTGGTGGATTGCATAATGAGTTGCTTGAGAAAAGAACAAATAGTAATAGTAAGTCACAATGTCAAAGAGATAGAGAGATGAGATCGAGGCTAGTCTCGTCAATGGATTTCTTTCAAAGAATTGTCAATCCACATGGACATGTCACTCCTTACATGGTCCTTTTATGGGTAGCTCGTAGCTCAACCAGCCCTTTTTATCCACATCCAACGATACTACATCCCCTTGAATGCAATGCACTTTGAATTATAAATTTACAAATTACATGTTATAATTTGCATCTTTTATTCACACTTCTCACATTTCGTCCATTGGTAGTGAATTGAACTATGTATATCTGTCTGCTAAACTAATTCCACAATAATGAGTATTCGTGGTACTTCATCGGATGCATTTTTACCCAATTAAGAATTATGGTAAAAAATATTAACAACCAAGAGGATTGGGTGAGGCGGCATGTGTTTCCTCCATACTGCACTCACGGTTGGTATTAGTTAGTTTAGTTAGATCAAGATGATAGAATTAGTTAAACAATAGTGAATAGAGTAGGTGCGTTCTTTCCTTGGAAATTAAAGGAGTATAGATAGATGGTCAATAATGGTCATGATATTATACCTGTCGACAAAGAAATGCTAACTAATTATTCCATGATACTTCATTTTAGGTTCTTTTGAACTTTGAAGCAAAGAACAGGGCTGTGTATCAATCAAAATAACTTTTTGAGTCCAAATTACTTAAAAATTGTTTCATGTGGGCTACTGTCTGTCGGCGCCTCGTTTGATTCACTGCAAAAGGCAAAAGTGATGGCTTGGCTGATCAGATATTTCGCAAATCTAATTAGGTACCTCGTAATTTGTGCAAATTCTGTGCGAATCTTTGTGTGCATAGTGGAAATCCGGCCAAATCATCTACTCTTTCAACTATGAGGATAAGAGGAAGGTCATTCATTAGAGTAGAAACGATTAAACTGAAGAATGTCTTTTATTGTCATTTAAGATGCAGTTCTTCTTCTTGAGTCTCAATTTGCTTTGCTGTGCTTGGCTTTATTGTCCATAGGATGTGTAAAAGAAAATGACCCTGAAAATTAGTACACAAATGTATCGAAAGGAAACATTTAAAGGGTTGAAACAAGATGTAGAAAAACAAAAGTGTTGTTCTCACATCACATCTACAAATCCACATGGACATGGTCATGTAGTTGTGTAGATTTGTTGAACACTGCACAGCAGTACGTACACACGTACAACTTCAAGACAAATCAGAAGGCTAACCTATAATTATATGTGTATCACACGGCATGAGTGACCTCCTGGACTCTTTATGACAGACTAATTTCGCTTTACTATAAAAGCCGGACTGGAAGTAAAAAAAACTATCTGGAAAAGATTCAGGTGTAGAATTTATTGATACATATGTGCAAACCTATAAATTCTGTAAGTCGTCTTTCGTTCTCTTGATTAAGGATTGAAATAGCATTCGTGATATTTAAAAAAATTTACATTTCGCTGGTATATGTGCTTTGCTAAGATTAGCGAGACATGCAGTACAACCTGAGACAAAGAGGGATATCTCGGTATAAATTTGTGTGTCAAATTGACTTCAAGAACGAATTATATCAGGGCCAATCAATAATTGGGATACTACAGTCAGGAATATTTATAGGACTTACACTGATGGTGGGAGCCATCAATATAAAACATTTAAGCTATATCTCTTTGCATAGAGAATTTTATTAATGGTTTGTTAATTACGTGTATGTGTGTGTTCTCACTGGACTGGAAGCATATTTTAACATTGATATTTATAAAGATGGGAGTCAAGGAAGGTGAGATCATTTAAAGAAAGGGCAACCGCTACTAGTAGTGCTCAAGACATTCATCAAGATTGAGAAGTATCAATAGAAAGGTCTGGCAAGTTGCTTTAAACCATTGTAATCTTTAAAGTGCAAGGAAAAGAAACAGGTGTTAGAACTCAAAACAGAAGATAAAAATTAATTGGTACTACGTTACGTTATTGTTTATTAGTGTTCGTAATTGTGCCTTCCAATAAAAATTAAAAACTAGAGCATTATTATATTTTCCTGTAATATCTTAGTGCAGTGCGAATTAAGTCTATTTTTTAAGATAAGCCCACACTTTAATTTATGCTGTCAGACAAAAACTTGGAATTGGTACACAAATAAAGTGGGCCGGGCTCATTGCAGGTGTCAAGTTCACCTTATTAGCTAATTAAAGTGCATTCACACTTAATTTCACGACCCTGCTTGCTGTTAATTAAAAATTACCGTGAGTCATGATCATGCTATTATTAATTTCGTAATCTTGAATATGGAATGTGCTTTAATATTAGTGCATTCAAATGCTGAAGGAGTGAAAATTTTTGGCATTTAAAACCAAAAATGCATTAATTTATTGTGCACTCATGAATTTCTTCAGAAGAGGTTTTGAATGTCAAGAGTAACTGGTCTTTATTTCTGTTCAATTGTCAGTTATTATGATTAGATGATTATAGTATGATTATGATGTTATGCGATTATGACAAATAAACACGTACTTGTTGGTCTATTAATTCAACTCTGACAAGCAGCAGTGTTTGGTGATAATGATGATGTAACATTTGACGATTTGACCCAACATTTTTCTGCATTTTGATATGAAGGGTCACGATAATTGTAGAAACTGACACGGCAAAGATGCACATAATATGGTTTATGGTCAGTTAAAAATAATTCATGAAAATAAGGACAAGAAATCAGAAAAAGAACAAAAAACAGAAAGTACTATACCCTCATCAATGGGAGACCCATTAAGTCTGAACAGAGAATTTGAAGATGATTTTGCATTGGCTTCGGGAAAGTTTTCTGTGTTTTGAGCTCCCCTGCTATGGTCGCAATCGAGCCTTAGTTGTTTCCTGTAAAACTTCATTATTGTGTTTGCTTGATCGATGCCTCTGCCTGGGCTTTTCACTTTTTAATGTTACTCATCATAATATTATTATATAATCGGTAGTTAAATGTTTATAACTTCTATTAAGACATAATTGTACACGTAACCGGCATTTGATGACACCAGTGGCCAGTGTATGTATAGTATGTATCCCACTGAAACACACTATCACCAATTACTCTTCTGGTTGATTAGAAAGTTGGTCCAAATTCGATGTTATTTGCATCTAAACGATATGCCTTCCGAGATGAGGAGTTCTATTTGGCACTCACGAGGAAGGAAGTTGCACATGCAAATCCAATCAGAATCAGAGTTGAATTTTTTAAACTGATTTTCCTTAAAATTTACAGCTGTAAATTAGTTCCTCTGTCTGTATGTACAATGTACATACCAAAACGTATCCAAGAACAAAATGTATATGTATGTTTCTGTCAGAACCTGAAGTTTAACTGGGAGACCCTAGAAGTGTACACAGTGATATTTAACCCATTGGCTGGGTTATGTAATTCACGAATTCACGATTTAGATTCGAATAGTGGTGTCGAAATGTACTCGCATAAGACTAAGAGACTAAGAGTGACACTGACATCCTCTTTGTCTCTTTTAACAGGATGGCACGCTTCATTTGCAAGATTTTGCGTATGTGTAAGGGTAAAAATTGACCCGCTGAGTATTCACAGAGAGATTTAAGATCTAAGCGTAATCCGTAATTGAAAAATTATCAAAGCTAATTCTGCAGTGTAAAATTGTGAGGAACCATACAGCTCAGATGTTGCTCTTGAATTGATTCGTCTTTCGAGAATCTCTAGTCTCACACTGTCACAGTGTTCTCGTGTTCATAGTATCTTCTTGCATAATAAATCCCCTAGCTGCGTGCGTACAAAGATATGTGGTTTGTTCTTGTTATTTGTTGCCGTAAGTTAGTTTGGTTGGGGATCTCACCTCTCTCCTTGGTCTTACGTTATATTACTAACATATATTTCTCTAAAGAAGTATAATAGACTTCACTCACTCAAGATAGTGTATTGGAACTATTAAGTTTTTCTAGTCTCACGAGTCTCACCTTGCTAATGTAGGAAAAATGTGATGGGGTGATGAGATATACTCTCAGCATTTACAGTCAACAGTCATCACTCAGTACCAGAAGTTGTTACGAATGTGAACAAGTATTTAATACAGGAAATCATAATTGGCTTCAGTAGATATTTCTTAAGTGCTGGCTGGTAATTCTGCTCCAGGGAAAGATTTTTCTCTTAACTGTCGTGAAGTAGCAAGAATAACTGAGTGATGATGATGATCCTTCTTCATCAATGCAATTAGCCAAATAATTATCATTGTCATATGTGAGTATTTGTCCTTTCCTGTAGCAGAATGTTTCCTTCAGAGTCAAGTTGATTATGACAAAACGATGAAATAATTTGATTGAAACTACAAAGGGAAAAGGAAAAAAGATGGAGGTATGTAACAGGAGGGCTATGTAGTAGTTGAATTGTGTATAGTAGTGCATACAGTACAGTTGAGTGCAGCAATAATTATCATTCAGCAAGCATATTTTTGCGTAAACCTTTGTCAGTGTTTTTACTTTGTCGATGATAGAGGATAGGAATGCTGTACTTGTGGCATGAGTGGTATATACGGCCACAGTATTCTTAATAATTGAAGATGAGCATCAAGCAAATTGATAGCCCTTAGCAATTTACCTGTTGCTTGCAAATCGTGAACTGTGCAATGATTTCCTCCAAAAAAGTCGCATTTATTTCTTCCTCAGATCGCTGAAATTTATTTATTCAAGGTTACTTTATAGCTTATTTTTAGACTATCGTCGTCATTTGGGGGTTCGTAAGCTCTTGGATATTTTGGAATATTTTTATTCTGTGGTGCATCTTCCTTTAATTGAGCACTCGTTGACCTCATCCCAATTTGCCAAGCTTTATTCTTCAGCTTATGTTTAGCGTACCTCTTGTAAACCTTATAATTTCAATGCAGGATTGCAGAAGCAATGCCAAAACTTTTTATTGATTATGAGTTATTATTATTAGGAGTAGGAGGTTTGGTCTTGGATATGTATTTATGATTGAGTGCTTGCTAGCATCACATTTGGAACCACAAATTGCAAATTAATCTTTCATCGACTCATCCCTGCTTGGGAAAGGTCGATAAATCTAAAAACAATATTCAAAAGCTGAATCGAAAAAAACAACAATTACAGTTTTGCTTTTTACATCAATGCGGCGATTGTTGGTGACAGTGTTGGGCGTAGACAAGCCATTTTTGAAAACAATGATCTTGTTGTGGCGTGAAGAATTATTGTTTTTTTAGTGTTAAGTTACCCAATTCATTCTGTCCATTCTTTAACTGCCTTCAACGTTCGCTATTTTAATTGATTTATCTAAGATACTGTATTGTATAAAGGGAAGCTTCAGAGTACTTCTGACATTAGGAACTACCCTTTAAATGTTATTGCTTTGCAAGGTGTTTTATAGGTACTTTCTCACTAACTTGTAGATGTACAGTAAGGTATTTTGGGTTAAAATGCGTAGTTATCGCAGCTAAGCTAACTTTTTATGACACTAGTTTCATTTTACGTCGAATTAATTGAATTTCTCTTAATAGAAGTTTGTCAAAATTCTATTTTCCTAACGTGAAGGTAACATTCATCTTGCGTTGGGAAACATTTTCAAGCACACGATTCTTCGAAGTTGTTTTTATAATAACTTTTGTGTATTTTCCTTACAAGTAACTAAAAGTTATTTTGAGCTTTTTATTTCACACGTACGACAAGATTCTCCTGCAATCTTCCAAATTTATGGACATGCTGATGATTATGAAGAAGAGGTTGTCAATAAAAAAAGTTCGTGAGCATTATTTTTCCCTGCCGATGAAATATCTACAGATAATTTTGGTCTGTGCACAGCAAGACTCATCTTGTAAACTCTCCAATTTCCTTGCCTTCAATTCATACTTCACGCAGCAGTATTTAAATCCTTGAGTAGCTTGCTTCAATCATCTTGTTTCATGAAACTCCTTAAGGGTTAGGATTTTTCGTAAAACCCATAATTCGGGATGTATTGACAAGATTCTGTGGCACAGCAGGTAGTAAAGTAGTTTTGTACAATTTTGTGAATAACATATAATCTCTTCTTTGTTGGGTTTCGAGCTACCTTGTCATAGGGTCAAGTAGGAATTGACCCAGAGGGATTTGGATTTAATGTAATTAAATGATGTGTCGTCGTGTGGCAGTCATTAAAGGCTGAGGTGGACTAGAGAATATAAGTTCGATATGCATCTTTTAGTTGTCTAGTTAATGCTTGTAGTGAGTAAGTTGTTTCAGCCACTATAATGCGTGATTCTTATTGCCCTGAGATTACCTCAAATTGTTATTTTTATGGACGTGCTTCTGCTGGTTCTTCATGTCTCTCGTATTCAATCTGTGATGGGTAATCAATCACGGATGCGTGATATACGCGAATAAGATCCTATTTGTTAATGGTTTTTAGGTGCGGGTTATCTTCTTTTGATGAGGACGAGGGCAGGTCATTAATGCAATAAATCTATCAAAGCATAAAACGCAAGAAGAAGATGAGATGGTCACCAAAATCTTTATCTGCGTTACAAGATACAAGTTATGTGTGAAACGTGGGTAGCTTTTTAATTGCTTTCACACATGTCACATGCATATTTTGGGCTGAATTATTGTATGTTTATTCTAATTATGTGATGCTCAGACGATAATTGCTTTGAGAATTCTATCGATATTTTTGTAAAGCTATGAAATCAATATGACCATCCTTTCTATCTTTACAAGATGACGATATTTGATATTTTGCGTCAGTCGTGTGAGAATCGATGAAATCTTGAAAAGAACACGACATTTGCTTTTGCACTTGCTTTTGATTAGATTCAGCACAATTCATTTGTTAGACGTTTTATACAAATTGTTGGTTAATTGTTTGATTCGATAGTTGCTACTACTCTTTGGGTAATTTAACTTGATCTGCATGCTAAAGTTGTTGGTAATGATGAGATGATTGCCTGCGGACAAAAGAATTGCCGTACATGTGGTCTGAGTAAATAATAGAGGTATTGTTGAACTGTTGTTGTAATGACGAATTGGGATGAATGTTTAGGCAATGTCCACAGTGTCCATTGATCATATAAGTGAACCAAATGATCGGATCGTGCACAAAGAACAAAGATTGATCTGATTCCTAAGAGCCAATTATTACAATTGCCGATGATAATTCTTGAGAATGTCCTGTGGATTTGTATTTGATTTAGTTAAGGTTTAATTGCCAGTACCGTTGAAGTCCTTGTGTTTTTTATCTCGTTTGCGGAGCAATTAAACACAAACTGTGGTACCATTGACTTTGATCATTCAAGATTGAAATTCATTTCAGAGTAGCCCATAAAATGAAACAGTCAGCAGCATCAATTATCTCTTTCTTTTGTTTCATGAAGTCGTTATTGAGCAGAAGTACAGAGGTCTGCACTTAATGCTGCTACAATACACTCTATGCACTAACCAATAGATATAATTAAGTGGTTCATTACACTATAAACTATTTAAGGCGAGTTTTTGTAATAAAGAAAGGTTTAAGAACTCAAAAGTTGAAGGTTGTCAGCAAATGTAAGACTCATGTCATTACAATAGAAATCTGTTTTACCAGAAGGTTTGATTAGCACGTGCATACCAGCTAGAGAATTAAGTAGATCAAGTATGGCAGTAAAAAGCCTTCTTTCGAACATGATTTAGTAATTGGACAATGTGTGACCAAGTAATAATGCAACAAGAGTGTGCATATCACTTGATTAGAATTTTAGGTGCATATTTGGGAAGAATGGACTCCCTAGGACATGACATGGCTTTAATTTTGCTCCATTATTTCATCTCTTTCATTCTGTGTAAGTAAGGTTATACAAAGCGTGGCAGTTCTCTCAGCACTCGAAGTGACGATTAAGCTTTCGATAAGAAAAGGAAATTCATCCATGAGAGATGATTTATTTGGAATAGATGAGATGTCTTCAGATAGCTGAGTGGATCCTTTACTAATACATCGAGAAATGAAGCGTGTGTTCAGGCTGTTCGTATTATTAGGAACATGATTGTTGATTGAACATTTTACCTTGTCCTTATCACCCTCTATTGTGACGATTATCCTCTGTCAGTTATGTGATTATTGTTATTATGTCGTTGTAATAATCCTAATGAATCTAATGGGGGTTGTGTGGTCGATTGTTGAGAGAATGACGTGTCCCTTGGTGAAGAAGAGGTCGATTGTGAATTTATTAGAGAGAATATAATGGAAAGATGAGAAATGAATTGGTTAAAGATTCTCTCTGCTCGCTCAAAACTTGTCCTTTTTCAAGGCTAAGTCAATTTGAATCGAGGCTTACTGTTAGTTTACAATGTTACACAGGGCTTTGGCCTTCCAGCGTACTTAGTAGAATACTAAAGTACTGACGCTTGGACTAATAAATTCTTCTATTTAAAATTTTTCCAGAAGTGATAAGAAGGTTCTGTCTCCAGATAAGCAGATGATTGAGCTTAAGAAAAAAGTATACGAAAAAAAGAGATGGGATGCGTTCATGGCTTATCGAAGACGTAAGAGATTGGCTGAAGTGGATCCAACAAATATCGACTACGAGACCGGGCCATCTTCCTGCGACGAAGAAGAAATGGGGTTGGAAGATAAAGATTACGAAGAGATGGAAGATGTTTCTGAGGACGAAAGTCGAGGATTCGTTCCTAAAATTGACCGCGTGGTTCTTACTGAGGATACTAAGAAGTACCCAACGCACTATCTGGTATGTAGAATGTGTTCATCCTATTGAATTTTGAATGTTTCTAATTCGTACTGTAATTAATCTAATAAACTTTTCTAATACAGTCGTCCCGCTCCCAGTTAATAAATCAACGGGTGAACCAACTGATTCGTGTGGGTCAAATGGTTAAGTTGAAGCTGGTTGATGTAAACAACCCTTACGATTTTTTGATGGATTTCGATCTGTCTAGAGAAGGCGAGTGGGAACAAGATATGCAAAAATTTTACAACAAGAAAGAAAACAATTTCTTGTATCAATTGGTAAGGAGTTTTTTAAATAATTACTAATAATAAATTAAGAATATTCGCAAAATGAAAATAATAATATAACCTATTTAAAACTATTCTGTATAGAAAACAAGAGTTAGGAAAGGTGGTTACTACGCTGCCCTTTCACCGCACTCTCAGCACTGGTATCGAGTTAGAATCAACGAAACCTTTGAATCTACCCTTTCTGCAGCAGTATGGTTGATCGATCATACAGATTCAATGCGTGTACCTGTAATTAACCTTCGGGAACTTGACACCCAATTTACAATGCCGATGCAAGGAATGCTTTGGGGATTTTTGGCCAATATTAAACCTATTTCACACTCGGAAGAATTCACTTGGCCTACTGAAGTCGCCAAATCATTTCAGAATATGACTTTGAACAAATCATTCCATGCTTTGGTTGTCAGCAAGGAATCCCTCCCACTTGAAGTTCATAGAATCCGACCAGTACCAGAATTCGACAAACGCCAATTGCGCTTGGGTGTAATTCTTCGTGAAGACGATTCGCAGAAGACTCTGCAGCAAATATTAATCGACATGGGTTTTGCTGTGGAACATGAATCTGAAGGTCCGAATGGCAGACCTACCCGACTCCTGAAAAATACCGATTAAAAAGTACTAATCAAAGCCCTTGGGTCAGTTCTGCTTGTGTCAACCTAGTTTCTTCAAGGGGTTAATTGCTTCGATATTGTTGATCCTTTTTCTATTTAAAAGTTGTTAAAATCAATTTAGCTTTTAAAATTGATGAGTAAAATTACAATATATTTCGAAAGTAATTAAGTACCGTGTGAATAAGCATTATAATCATTTTAGATAGTAGTAGAAGAGAGGCTAAAACTTGCGCATAGTCCGATCTCATCTTGGAAGTGGAAAAGCCAGGTGAACCAGGCACTCTCAAAAATGCACTCTCTCTGTCTCGTCCTTCCCACAACAATTCTGTCACCTCCACCACCACCACTTGCATTCATCTCATTAATTAATTAAATTGGCTTAATTGTTGCCGATTTCGAAGTTACTAGTGTGTTCCGGAGAACTGTCAAGTCTCTGAGGGTAAAGAAACAAGTGTAAGCCCAATCAGTGTTCTTGTTTACGTCTTTCGGTTGACGAAGATTTGTTGTTTGTGTCGAGATAAGTTGTCGACAGAGTAGAAGATTGGATTGGAGACTCGAAAATATTTTATTGAAAATAGTTGTGCAAGGGTATTTTATTGGAACTTGGAACTGCTAATTTCACAAAGGAAGGATTCTGTCCATATTTTGCACGTGAGTAAATTGTCAGATTGTATTTTGTGTAATGTTGTGTGCGTATACCTATATTTATCAAGAGGCTGAATGTGAATAAATAAGTGCATTGCTTTTTTGTTTAGGTTGTGGCAGCTTACTCTTGTTCTGATGAGGCCGACGGATCTTACAAACTAAAAGTTTTGTTCGTAAGGAGGTAGCAAGTGTTTTCGAAGACGAAGTGTGAATTCGAAGGATATACTCACCATCTATCTTCGTCTGCTTCGTTTCTGTATTCAAGTGGAACTAGGAAAAGTTTATCTCTGGTTGAAAGTTGAGGGAAACATTCGGTTGAACTGAAATGACTGGGGAAGAAGGGACTAAAGTTAGTTTAAACGAGTCGGAAACTACTCACAATCATGGATTTGTAAATTCCGTGGGAGCAAGCGACGAAGGAGGTAGTAATGGACAATCGGGACTCGTCATTGAATCAGTGTCATCAAACTCAGACTCACCTAATAACAATAATCATTTGAAAGAATTTGGTAGTAGAGAGGTGGTCCAGCAAAGTAATTCACAGGGGAGTGTTGTTTTAAGTGATATTGAAGCCAAACGACGCAACGGTAGATTGAACAGTAGGGACGAAGATCAGCAACAGGGCATTGCTGGTTCGTATGGATTTGTAAATGGACCACCTGAGCTTTCGGAGGAAGAACTGGCTGATGTTTCAAAAGAGCGTTTGCAGCATATGTTTTCTGAGTTGCAACAGTACATACGAGCTCTAAAGAGTAAGTAGAATTGTACAATGGGTACCTAATTTAGTGTGAGTGGTTGAGTTGTAATTATACTATTCTCAATTTATTTTACTTTCGTAGAAGAAAATGTGGCTCTGAAGGAATCAGACGAGAAGAATCGTATGCAGCAGCAGGAATATTCAAGGCGTGAAAGCTCTTTGTTTGTTAGATTGTCGGCTAAAGAACAGGAGATACAAGAGTACGCGTCTCAACTTTCCGAACTGAAGACTTCTTATGCTAGTGTTACTTCTGGAGGTGGACTCAGATCCTCATTACTTGACCCAGCGGTGAACCTTATCATTCACAAAATGAAAAAAGAACTGGAAGAAACTAAGAAAAAACTTGAAGATACTCAAAATGATTTGAATGCATGGAAGTTTACTCCAGATAGGTTAGTTCAGAATTTACTAGCCACTGCAGTGACTGCAGTATTACTAGTGGTGATAACTACTCTTACATAATGTTTTTCATGTTAATATGCATAATAGGCATAATTATTTCATTGTCGGCAGAACTTGTTAATACATTACTGTTATTATTTTTCAGTAACACTGGTAAACGTCTCATGGCCAAGTGCAGAATGCTGTATCAGGAAAACGAGGAATTGGGGAAAATGATCACCAGCGGACGTCTAGCCAAGCTGGAAAGTGATTTAGCATTACAAAAATCCCTTACAGAGGAGATGAAAAAGTCACAGTCAGGTTGGGAAATAGCTACATATTTTGACGAATGTTTTTTGCCAAACAAGATATACATTTAGCGATGCATTAATGCTGTCATTCAACTTTTCAGAAATGGATGAGTGTATTCAGGACCTAGACGAAGATGTTGATGGAATGCACAGCACTGTTTGCTTTTATCAAAAACAACTTGCAGACAGAGAAGCTCTTCTAGTACAACTGGGATCTACTAACAATTCTTCATTCTCTGTCTCGAATAACAACTCATTAACAACTTCGAGCATCAACGACTCTAATAGTGTAGTTCTGCAGAACGTCCTAATTTCCGATCTGTGTCCAACATGTAGAACTACCCAAGCATCCAAAAATGCTAAGACTTCACCCTCAGTTTCTACAATACATCCCCAACTGAAATTAGAATCGGATGTTGCATGCAACAGAGAAAACGAACAGCAGGGTGGTAGTTGTGATGGTCTGATCAGAACTAATTCTCATGAAAAGAGCATCAACGAAAGGACGTTAGTAGTTGTGAATAATCAAGAAGATGCCATGCAAAAGGATAGCAGAGAAGACAGTGTGTTAAATGTGCAAAAAAATCAGTGTAACTTAAGTACTAAACAGTTTGATGATACTGATCATAATGAGGTAGAGTACAATGGAGAAGCGTCACCTCCTCCGTCGAAAAGGACTAAACTGACGAATTACACAAAGCAGCAACAGAATTCCAGCAAAAACTCAAGTCCAATAATCACTGGTGGAAATAGTGGTGAATCTAACGCATCTAACCGAAATGGTTCGGCTGATCATTAAACAAACTTTTACTTACTCTTTTACTTAAATACAATACTTTTTACATACCAAATTGAAAAACTGTTTTCTTTAAGGATTACTGTGCTCTTTAAAGGGAAGGTTTTAATAGGACAAACGAACAATGAAGCAAAGAAAACTAGTTATTTAGTGTAGAGTTGAAGGATAATTGACAACCTAATCGCAACAATACGGAATGTTTAGTTGAACTTCAAATACTTTTGGGTATTACACAGGGACGTTAAATCGACATTATGACATAACTTGTCTACGACAACCCGAAAACCATAATCAGTTTATTCCTGTAAATCCTTTAAGTTATACAGCAAATGTGTTCAACAATACTGAAACTATAAATTATTGTTGTAGGAAAGTGTTAGAGGTTGTTCGGTTTACAGTTAAAATGCAGGTTCAAAAGTACTTGATAATGTAAAGCTGCCAATTAAAAGCATAATTTATCCCCTGTAGTTGGTGAGGAAAGAGTTTTGATAAGTAATCTTGTAACAACAAAAATCAGTATAGATTCGAAGACTTTAATTACTGGTGATTCTGTTTTAGGTCTGTAGATTTAGATTGGAAGTTGAGAGTACGCTCATTCGCATTTTCAGTTTTAGAACATTATTACATAATATGCATGATTTATTCACAACAATTTCCCCAAATCTTTTACGTAGCAAGGTTTGTCAATACCTAATTCTTATTGAAGGAACTAAGGAACACACACCCCTGTTTATTTGTATCAAGATATTGTACTTTTTAGACTGATTGTGCTTAAACGTAAAATAGTAAAATATTTAAGTACACCACGACCACGTCACACTGTTGATAAGTCTAAACTGCTCGTCTGCATGGTTCAATTACATTATCGCATAAGTGAACTCTTACTTTCAACAAAAGTGAAAGTTCGTTTGATTTCAAGAGAAAGAAACTTTGGGAGAAAGAACGAATTCTGGTAAATAGCTGGTTTGATGATAATTCATCCTGTCGCAGCATTATTACTTCAATTAATCAGTTTGTGTACAGGAGCACTGATATTTATGTAAAATCGGTGTATGTGTATGTATGTATATAAGTACATATATTGTTATTGTAGTTGCATAATGATGAGTTAAAAATTCAGGGTGAGAAATACATTAATACATTAGCGTGTTTGTCATTATTGCAATCAACCCTCTTGCAGGAGGAGATGAAGTTATTTAAAATGATTGTTGAGTTGGTTTCCGTACATGATACTATGCATAATAAATCAACAAATACGTTTATTGATTCATGAACTGAACTATTTTGATGTGCATTCGGGAAAACTGCTATCCGTCCCATATTTTCATGATGTCCTGTCATCATTATTTAATTCCTTCGTAAATTGGGTGAGCTCCGGATTTCATGCACTTGGCAATTTGGCATCTCGACATTCGATTCGAACCCTGACACCGGCAATGGATGACTTCGAATGACAGGGTCATAGTCAAATGGAGCATAGAGCAAATTTCAATTGTTAGCGGGAATTTCAAATGTCATCTCGAGATTAAAGGTGATTCTGGGGATTTACAGGTGACGCGTTTGGCGAGTTCGTGAAAGGGCAAGCTTCTGCATTGAATGATTGAATCAGTATTTTTTAGTTTTCTATTGAAAGTTGGATTGCACAGGTAGTTTTGGGTTGACAGTATTTTGAGCCTGAGTTGATAGTTGGTAAGGAGGCAGTGAAGTACTGCCACTAGAAGTAAAGCGTTGACTTGGACCCCGTGTGAGTAAGTTGAAGATGTGGAATTGTATTCTTTTTAAATGAGGTAAAGGCAAAGGAGGTATAGGAAAATAAAGTAATAGGGAAAATTTTCGGATTTTGAAGTAGAGAGAACGTAGAAATGGAGCCTGATGCGCAGACCACCCTTTCCGATATGATGATCTCGATGAAGGAAACACATGAGCGATTGAAAATCAGTAAGTTTTAATAGTCCAAAGTTGTAGGACTGAAAGAATTAGCCCCCATGCTAATTAGTATTGAACGTCTGCTAACTGTTTTCTTGAGGCCTGCAACTTTTAAGTGACATAACGTAACAGTTTCATTGAGTAAGTATCAACTGTTTTTATACTTAATTTTTATTTCAGAGGAGTCACGATTCGATGAAAAGCAAAAGAAGTTCGAAGAAAGGGAGTATGATGTGGCCAAAAGAGAAAATAATGTGACAGAGAGGGAGAAGAATGTAGAACGACGCGAAAATAGTCT
>JAQGAD010000355.1:0-43773 GCA_034696625.1 Isotomurus palustris | reverse complement strand
AAAGTCTCATTGTCTCTCAAATAGATAACTTTTCCTGAATGCATTTACATATGCATTCGGGAAAATAGTTCTCTACACTGTTATCAAGTGAACTTTTACAGGCGCAGTCACCATTTACAATTGATTACATGAAGGATGCGACTAAGTACACAAACCCACACACACACACACACACACACGTACAGACTTGAAAATTAGTGAGAGGATTCGATTGAAGAACTAGATTGCACGTCGTCAGTCTATAGGAGTTTTAGGTGACTTAAGCATATCCCAAGGCACGATTCATTTCGATTGAAAATGGTGTTCTGTCGAGTTGGAGTTAATATTGCATTCCAGTACATGAAGGTGTGACTTAATCTAGGAAACGGAAGGACGTGGTATTTTGTAATCAAACAAGAAGGAAATAGAATGAGAAAATGAAATTCAGCGAGTGTAGAAGGTATAATAGTGTGGTAATAGTCAGCATAGCTTCTAGCTACGTCTACTAACTATCGACGTAACACACACAATGGAAGCGGTAAGGGTGTGTACTTGCAGGCCTTAACAAAACACAATGTTGTTAGAATGTGAATGAATGAAAGTACACTATGGGGTTTTGGATGACTACTAGAAAGCACTTTACAGTTTTGATAGCGTGTAGTCCAAAGAAAACAGAGTCACACCTAATAACGAATTACACACATTCAACATTCGATTGAGAGGTACACAAGTAGTCGCCACTAACTTTCCCTATAACAATTGTCCATGGCTGTTTCATTATATCTGCTTCGCTATCCAACACTCCATAAAAAGCACTACAAACCGCTGCATAGCCATTTATTCTTCTAACTGTGTCGCTGACTGGCAACTACAGCCAGCAGCAGTATCTACACACACCAGACTTTCAAACAGTACAGAAACTTCACATTCCGTGCAGTTCTACAAGTTCTACTCTTTAAAATGCAACGTGGGTTAAAGCTCAGGACACGCAAGCGATTTAAAGTGAAAGTATTTTTTTAAACATGACGTGTAATAAATTACCCTAATGCTAATACAACTTCTCACGAAGAGGTGACTTAATGGATGCTTCTAGTAGAGAATAATATTTCACAATATATGATTTATATTTTATATATCTTTGAATGCTTAGAAATTGCACTGTGCGAGGCTTTGGGGTGAAAAGGGATTTACAGCGAAATGTAACACATAATAGTATGAGTAATAAATTCATTTAACCAGAAACTATTTTAGTGTATTTGTACTACTATCAAAAATTTTGCCTCGTCTAGAAATTCGCAAACGCACTCAATGCCGAGAGTTTACAAATAATAAAAAATATTTATTGAAATTGGCCCCATTCTGAATATTTATTTTTTCAGACTGAAAGCGGTTAAATAAGACGGTGGTTATTTGATATTTTATGCATGCCGTATCGTCGCATGTGTATTTATCAGCATTTGAATAAAACAAATAATGTGCCCTAATTTTAGTTTTATGCGTTCAATTCGAAGTATTTTAAAAAAGCGAAATGAAATTGCATATTCAAATGAAACTTAATTGTGAGTGACGCTGTTTATTTCTGTATTTTTGAAGGATTACGAGAGTTTTACGTACACTTGTAATGCTTTTAAATTGAAGAAAAATGCGGAGAAAAGTAAATGTCTCGTTTGAAGAGGCCGATTTGTCATGTCGTGGCAGTGGGAGACACAAGTCAAAGAATCATCTAGTCGGTGATGTGTGTCTTAGAAAGGACAAAAGGAATCCCTATACATTCTGCAGGAAAGAGAGACATATTAAATGCGGTACGCCGTTTCAGAGGATCGTCTTTTATCAAAAGGATAATATTGGTACTAATAGGTGATGAGTTCATGTGGTCATCTCAAAGCGTGTTCTTTGATATAGGACAAAAAGAAAGTGTGTACGTGTACACACGTAACATTGAGCGATGCATCCGATACTGTACATAATATATATATCACGATACCGAGGTATATTTTGAGACTGCAGCTTCTTTTCATGATTTGAGTCTTTTATCTTAAACCCCTTCTTTGAAGCCAATGTAGCAAAGCAGAAAAGATCCTTTTATGATAATGTGTATTCCCTCAAGATATACTTCACCCACCCGAATAGACATGCATCACATGGACACATCCTTTCTTATTCTTCCGTCTCCACGTCCTTTCACTCAAAACGCACGTTCATTCCCTACTTTTGAGTCAACTTTGTCCTCAGTTAGGAGTCACATATCCATCTACCATTTTCCAGCATCACTTTTGATTCCATTCTAAATATATTCGACTTATCAGATAACACGAGGACTCCGGGTCAAAAGACTTTTATGGCGAACATTCGAGAGTCCCGTTGATCGCTCAGTTTGAATAACTGTAATAATAAACTAAGTTCTTTTGATTCTATTTTGTCGTTGAAAAAGGTTTGCTTTCTCTTCTGACTCAAAACAAGAAATCTAATTCTATTGAATGAGGTGAAGTTTTTTCACATTCACTAAAAGTCGAGAGATACGCAGTTTTCAGTGAGCTCTGAGAAAGAACTGGGAGTGGATTCATCCAAGTCGAGAGTCGAGAGAAGTTGTATGTGAATCAGCGATAAATTGAAAAGATGTACTTTACATCTCGAAATGAAAGTTCAATGCGTACAGAACGCGTCCTCAGCCTACAGTCTTCAAATCCGAATAGCCTTTATGTATACTCTCAGTTGTTGTTCAGTCAGTCATCGTGCAAAACACACTTTAGCTTTACACAACTCTTCAACACATACAAGTGTCTTGTATACAACATGCTGATTTTACGTATAGACATAGACATAGAACATTGTACCTGTTGGTACATTAACTATATAGTTTGTTCACTCTTTATTTCACTTTGCAACTCTCTTGTACGCAAAAAGTATTAATTTGTAACGAAATTCAAAGTATTATTATGACAACGAGAATAAACAGGAAATGTGGATATGTTTCAAGTCATGGCGATGGTAAACAGAGGAAGGGAAAAAGACAGATGAATTTTGAGCGAGTTATTTTATTTCCATGAAAAGACATGGGAATGCAAAAATGCTGAAAGTTCCCAGCTGTCACAACATACACTTTCAATAAGAGTATCTCTATTCTTGGGGTAGTGGTAAGTGGCACTTAAGATACTTTCATTCTAACCCAAGTAATCCACAATTGATGAAAGTCTATTCTTAAACAAGACTGTCGAGTATAAATCCATGAAGCCACTGTGGGTTGCGACATTTGATATTTGGTGAAAGCTCTATTCACTGCTCACTTGAACGATTAAGGATTTCGGTTCTAATCTCTCCAATCCTTCTACCACAAAAGCAATTAAAGTGTTTGTCAGTCTTGCGTAGATGTACCTTTCATTGCCATAGATCACAACATTTGGCATTAAATGTGACTCCTCTAAATGCTCAAAATCCTCGAGGGTACACAAGAAGGTCAGACCAGACTTTTCACTTACGATAAAACACACGATATAATGCAATTCTAGCGTTAGCGTCGTATCAAGTCTTAAATTTGCCATCGAAATATTTAACAGGTAATATATACTTGTTTCCCGAAGGGGTGGAAACGAAAGCAAGGTAATATGTAATGTGATAGCGCAATATTGAGCACAACACCATACATAAAGCGACGAGACTTATGAGCGTCTTAAAAGCAGATGATTTCGGCCGTCTCAATGATTGTTATGGTGTCATTGTCACCCCCCTTTGGTTGATAAGCTGATATACTCATATGCATTTGGCAATATAGACTGAAGAGGAAGGAAGGATGAAGGAAGGAGGGATTTCTGGTCGAGAGGGAGAGAATGAGCAGAGAAGTACTGTTTTTATGATTTATGCATTATAATATTACAGAATCACTGCTGATTACATTATGTTAGTGTGTTTCGCAGTGGCGGAGAAAAGGTCGAAGATTCCGTGTGGAGAGAGGAAACCACCTCGTTCGTTATATTGCCCCGTTTAATTTTATCTTTCCTGAAGACATTTCTGCAAAATCATGAATCCGTAGGGAGAGAAGGAGAGACACCTAATGTCCTCATATCTATGGGGAAGAGGGCTGGATCAATAAATAATTCCGAAGGGGTTACTCGATCTTCTCAGACTCACAAAACATCGTTGATGCTTCGAAGCTCTCCGTTGACATGAAACGAAGAATGAACTGTTGAGAGGTTGAGAATCCCATATACACCATTCTGTGAGAACGGGGTCTCGTTTCGATGGAAAATCTGGCAGTGGACGACTTCTTTATGAAAATCCAGACAAGTAGTAAAATACTTTGCGTCTCATGAGGCAAATTCAGTTTTGTACTTACTCAAGCCAGAGTTTGCGATGAGAACAAAATCTATATTCAAATCCAAATAGCTGATTATGTAAACGAGAGACAGTGGTTATTTTTATGGAGCCTTTCAATCTTCCAAATCCAATCTACTCTGTCTGTCGCCGCCTTTCTCATATTGCCGGTCTGTCCACAAATACAAAAACTGCCCTACTTCACTGACGAAGTCAATAGCATTGTTGCTCGAACAAACTTGTTCCTATTTCACTGAGCAAAAATGTTTTCAGACTTGGAGTGGATTTTTCTTGGAATCCGGAATGTTTGCATTTGCCTTGACATTATGTTCTCATGAAATCATCTCGAGACAAACGAATCTGAGAGTAGTCATAAAAAACCACTATCCATAACTAAATTCTGATACGCTCAAAGAAGGAAGAACGTATTGTTGGTGGAGAAATCAATAGTCTGTCGGCCCACGGAAATAACTTGCTCATACTTGAAAAGGACTCCTGTCTGTTCATCGGACAGACTGATACTTTTTTACCTATTTCACAGTTTAAACGAGGACGTAGATATTATTCAACTTCCAGCAGACGTTAACTTATGCAGACACAGACTGAAGTAGTATTTTAAACCCAAATGGGCTGTAGATTCCTAACGATGTGCTTTATAATTGCCCAAAACACACATAAGATATGCTAAAAGTGATGCAAAAACATATTCCCTGTGGAGATGAACGCGCAAAGAAGAACTTGTAGAAAACACACAATCCAGTCTAGAGTCTCTCTCAAGAATTTCCGTTAGTCATTTCTTGTTTGAATATAAAACTCTCAGTAACTCGTCTCATACTCTTTTGAATAGTGGAGAGTTTGTATGGGTTTGTATATTTTTGTAAGAACTGCTATTGACACCAGTTACTCAGGATTTAGTGATGATACACCAGAGTATGGATGCTATATAATACACTAACAAAGATTAAATATTATATGATGAACGGATGCGTGTCCTCGCATTTCTATTTGTTCATCACCTCGCTTCCTCTTTTTGTGAAAAGAAGTTAAGCTGGTGGCTGGGAGTGTGAGGTGAAAGCGTGTGCTTACTTTAATGCTGTGTGTTTTATGTATCCTCTAATGGTGTGCAATATCATTATTGTATTCAAGATGGAGATGGAGAAACAAGATAATTGGTCCTGGGAAGGAAACTGGTCCTTAGGTGGAGAGAACGGAACTGACGTCCCCGATGTTGCTAATCCGATTACGGGTGAAACTACGACGGAAGATACCTTCACAACCGTCTCACTTGTATGCATAGGTAAGCATTAAGTAAATATTGGTAATATCCTCCAGTCTAAGCTCACATTTAAATCATTATGCTGCCAAATATTTTAAGTACACTTCTTGTAAGTTATGAAGCTTAGTATCAACTAATCTTTCCACCCATCATAACTTAAGACTTCTAACATAAACAAGTCTATCCACATTTATCATCTATGTAATCACTTCAACACAGTACCATAATATTGTTTAACAAACAATAAACTATTATTGAAGAGACGAATCGTTCAGAATCACTTGCTTTGAAGGCAGCAGCAAAAGGATGGTTGGCTGCAAGAGTGTCCAGGCCAATCTAACCTCATTGCATCTTTCTCTCTAAATTCCACAGCTAGAATTCGAGACTTGTTGAATAGTATAGAGCATACATAGTAGTTCAGTTACAGTCTACTATAGACACTATAGATATATAATTATTGACCACCGGATCATCTTCAATTGATGTTAAGTACTTTTGGAGCTAAACATACGAATAATGAGCATTCATCATCGCAACATAAACACGCGCAGATTTCCTAAATCCCTGATCAGTAATAAGCAATGGACAAACATAAGCAATCAGCATGAGTTACGACTTCGACCTGTCTGGAAATATTGGGTATATTTCCTTCAGCATCGTTGAAAAACTGACTTTTACTTCAGGAAATAGAACGGTGGGCGCGAGTTAATAGTTTTTATTTTATGAGAATACTGTATAGTTAAAGTTGCAGACTGGTAGAATGCATTTGCTATAATGATAATTGCACATCTCCACTTCCGTCTATAATCACCTTACGTAATATGGACACTATATACCACCACCAACGAAATGTGCATCACTACTATATGATCATTGGTGTAATTAAACCTCAAAATAGTTTTGCATATCGATCCAACTACAATTCTTCGTTGGCAATTTGGGAAGTAGTCTAATATCTCTGGAAGATTAAGAACCTCTGTAACAATAGCCTTGTGTGTGCAACAGTCTAAAAAGATGTTCTCTCCTGGAATTGTAATAGTGAGGTGCTCCAAATGATTTACCGAGATAAAATTCTTGGCCAGAGGTAGGCGAAGTAAAATCCCTTTACATTTTGACTTGCGTCTGTTTGCAGCTAATCTCGAGATTTATTTCCCTCTGTTCTTTTCTCCTTGTTTTTCTTTCACTTTTCATCTGCCTCTTGCCTCGATGTTTTTCTGGTACTCACTCAGTTTCAATAGACAGTCGGCTTACTGCACAGCCCAGTTTCTACTTATACGTCTCCCTTTGTTCCTCATGATTTTGCTAAAACCTCTTTCTGTCTGTGCATACGAGAGCGGAACACTTACCAGCAGCCCTACGGAGAGGGATTCGACTTTAAAATGCCTTCAATTGAATTGGAAGACTTTTGGAAACCAATTGCCTTTTTTATAGTAAAAAGGACTTGTACAGAATAAAATCACCTTAGGCTTGAACATGCAGGCTAAACATGCGGATTTTAAAAGGAAATAAAATACAAGAACAAAGACAAAATGCAAAAATTCACTTGCAATTTTCGTGCTTATATTGAAAGGTAAGATAATCAGGCTGACATTCATTTAAGTGTAGGTGGGAGGAATGACGTCCTTGTGGTACGTAAGTATTGGTAACTCAGAAGTGAAATTTATGCGATGAATGTTTGTAAAATGGGGAGACTTAAAAGAAAGCAAGTTTGTTTCAACGTGATACACGGGTCAATTGATGCTTGCAAAAGAATTATCGACAATTCTCGCAAGACTTTAAAGCTAACTACTAGTAACTACCCAGACAGTTGAGTGATTATTTTTAGTCATCTGTTGCTACATTCTATTCTTCTTCCTACGTCAACTGCATCAAGGACACTTCCGACAGGTTTTTAGATGTCGTAAAGTCAGCGCATCATTGGAAGATTGCATTATTTAATTGTGTTCACAGACGGTTCACAGTAAAAACTTTTAAGGTCTGACTGTTCTTCCTAAGACGTAAGGCTTCCCTAAAATTGAGTTTTTTTCTAAATGCATCTTCAATCACTCTTCAGAAATGGATTTTTGGTTGTGGAAATTGATTACGATATCCATACAGGCAAGCCCACAGGGCAACAAAACTGACACGGTGTTCTCCATATTTCTATACTCTTACAGGGCTTTTCTGTAGTCCCAGTTTCAAGCCTCTAATAGCATATTAAGGGGGGAAGGGAACTTGAGCTGGGTTCAAAAATTCACATGGTGGTGCTTTCATGAACTACTCGAATGCGGAGAACTTTCTCCACAAAATGTAAACAATGGAGAATTATCGAAAAGTAATTTGTTCTAAGAATTAATTACAGGTACTACTTAGACCATGTAATTAATATAATTTCTATTCTACAAATTGAGTTGACCTTGCAATCACCTTTAGGTCACCATTAAGGTCACAAAAGGTCAAACCCTTGAGACTTCCCGCCGAATAAATGTGTGTCACTTGACCCCAATTTTGAGTTTTTTTCATAAAGCTTCTAATTTTTCAGTCAATTCAAAAGATAATGAAACAATCAGTGGCTTAAAAGGAAGGTTAAAAATTCTGCTACAAATCGTAGTGAGCCAATTTTTGAAATTTCATTCATGAAGTTTTAAAAAAATTTGAGAACAAAAAATTGTATTTGTATTTGATTGATGATATTTTTCATAAATGTAGTCACTACATTTTATTCAACTGTATTTTAGACTTTATAAAAACCAAAGATATTGAGTGAACTTCGACACACCACTGACGAATTTCGACTTCAAGCTTGCAATACTACGAGATAGGGAAATGTAGTTCAGTTTTCGCCGCTAGATACCCCGTCAGTGCTCCCTGCCCCCCTTAATAGGTTAACATTACATGTAAAACTAGTGGGCTTTTGAGTAGTGCTGGATCGAGTTTCCAGTCAACGAATCTTCTGCTGACCTCTGATGTCTGATGTATCTATAGAAGTAATTTGGTGCCAGCACTTACAATGTAAACTGAAAGAAAAAGCACAAATCATATCAGATAATATCTTCTCTAGTCTATTTCAAAACTGTTAATTTATTAACTTAAAGCCCTTATTTCCGTGGACGTTATTTACCTGATTCTTTCAGCGTCTCCGCTCTCCATAAATGACTACATCGTTTAGATCTACTCTGGTATTTATAAGAATACGATGAATACAAGATTTTTATATTTATTTTTTTATTTATTTGGAAAAATCTCGGAGAAAAAACCCACACCAGCTCTGGGAAGAGAACCCACAGCTCCATTTGGAATTTTATATAGTGCCAGTCTATATCAGTATAATTAGCCTATCCTCCTGTATCTTAATCCTTCATGGAAGATAAAATAATATTACACATTTATTCAGACGTACATTTCCTCAATTTAAATGGACAGCAGGGAGACGAGGTTGTTAACTTAGCTGTACAGAGTTACAGAAGGGATTTGTTCATTATTAAGCATTTACGAATAATCCTATTCAACGACTTAGACGCGTACATGTATAAAGTTTGAAGAATTTGAATAAGACTTCCCTTAAGGATTAATTAAGAGAAGAAAAATAAAGTTTATTTGACAAACTCTGCCGCTTTCTCTCTTCGAATCATTCATCAGATTTCGAGATTTCCATGTTTTACTTCGCAGAACGAAATTCACACAAAAGATCAGGATATACTTGGAAGTTAACATTCATTACGGAATTAAAATGTAGAAAGATAAGCAGCTTATTAAAAGTGCAAACTTTTTCTCCCAAAGGGTCTTTTCACATTTCTTCTTAACTCAGTTAGGCAACTGTCTATGCGTCTAACAAGGGTTATCGTTCTTTTCCTGGTAGACAAAGTACAACGAATGCAGTTAACATTCAGGTCAGAGTGGATTGTAGATTTTTTTCAACGACAGTCAAATGCTACTCAGTACTAACAATAAGAGTACTGTTCTACTTATTGAAGATTTACATATTCCAAGTCTGACGAAGTCAGTGAATCAAATGGTTGGATGGTTCGTTAATTATTTGTAGCTGTGTTGAGGAGATTTCTCGTTAATTCTCAGGAGCAAATATTGGAGAAAGTGATGCTGATGGCGATATAAGTATGGATGGAGGAATTGAGAAGGGTGGAAAGGGGAGCCTAGAGATGTATTATGGTCTCTAGGAGGATGGCATTTTTAAGCACTTATTGTCATATAGATGAAGAGAGCAAGCCATGAACCGTGAAGAAGGAGGACAGGAAAGTATGTGAAGCGGACATAAAAGCCAAACTGTCTGTGACAGGTCTAAGTGTGAAGCGTGAGAACAGTGGACCTGAAAATCTGATGGCGAAACAACAGCGCAAAAGTAAAGGATATGCTGCTTTGTGTTTGCTCAGTGGACAAATCACTCGGTTAGAGTTCAGAGTTCTTTGGTCATTGCGGAATTCTGATTAGTTCTATCTTAACATGACTCTGGGATTAAAGTGCACCCAGCTTCGTCGTTTCACTGTATTCATCCGAGGCAGGCTGTCCACTACGGCCTTTGTTTGTTTAGTTGAAAGCATTTTATTGCACCAACAACAACGCAGGCAAGCGAGGCTCCGGTTGCAGGCCCCAGTAATAAGCTAAGCATGAATGTCCAGCTTTTAGTTTTATAATTCATTAAGTCGTCCCTTCAATGTGTTCTGTAGTCGTTTTATTGGACAATTTACTAATGTGTTTGTGAGGAACGGCACACGTTTCTATAATATACGAAAATGCTATGTGAAATGCCTTATGCTCTACGCAGTATCGTGTGTCGCATTTTAATTGAACTCCAGATTAAGTGTGTCCAAATCCCACAGTGAATTCTGGGCTCTGATCATCTGCCTGTGGTTGCTGTGCATATTTGATAAATCTGTATTAGGATGAAAGCGCATTATTACCCTAGCTCACTCCGTGGAAGAACATTCTTCGCTTCCAGAACACACACGGTTGCAGGAACAAACTTCTTTCGCACTCGTGCATATTGTAAGAGTTTTGTCAATCAAAAATTCAACAAGCCAAACTAAACAACGTTGGTTTGTTACATACTCGGCTTCTAATGGGCTTCATTACACTTTTCGCATTACTTTTAAGGGTCTCCAAAGTCGAGATTACAGCAGAATTGTAGATTGTGATTCTTTACTTGCTTGAGAGAGAGAGAGAGAGAGAGATAGCGTTTACTCGTCTTTGTTACTTTGCGCTGGGATTTTCTTTTATTTCATTTTTAGGTATTGTTGGAATTAACATAAGATTGGATTGTTAGATGAAAAAGGATGCAGATTTGATTAAGTTTTGCTTTAGGTGTTTCAGGTGTTATTTATTCTGGCATTTTTTCTCTCTGCTTGAACACTACCCATAGATGCTTCATACTAGACTAAATAACTTCATATTGATTCCATACGCCCAAGAAATACGATTTTTTACAGAAAAGTTTTGATTGCACGGCTGTGTACAAAGAAGTTAATTGTACTCAATTTCCGCCGAGCCAATCTACAAATATGCGGGTAACCCGGGTAAACTAAAGGGAAAGTCTCTGTAAGATCGGAACTAAGGATCTTAGATCTTTTGTGAAGTTTGGTCGTGTTATATCGAGACAACAGGAAAGAGTGTAGGTCTGTTACAACAACCCAGAACATAAATTACTTGAGGGTAACTTTGGGAGAGCACAAAAGGTTTGTTGTAAAAATGCATGAATATGTGAGGGAGAGAAGAGATCTGCAAAAAACCTTAAAACTTTGAGCATATTAAACGTAAAGTTTGTGAGCAATGAAGGAATGGCAAAGTAAGCAGTTTCAGTGAAGAAAGTACGAAGAACATAACATCATCATCAGTTGACAACGAAGGAAAGTGTTGCTTCGTGGTGGGACGAAGAAAACGCTAGTTAAGGTTGAGTTCTTGTGTTGATTCTGGTTGAGTAAAATTCGGTGCCTCAAACGCTTTGCAAGTTTCATCCTATCAAAAAGAGATATTGTGGCGGTGGCGAGACGGGAGGGAGGCAATGCAAAGAGAAAGTTTCTCTTGCTACTTAGCCGATGCGAATGATTTCCGCAAGGAATGAAAAGTTTTTAACTGTGGTCTGATTACGATAACGGGTATTTTCACTATTTTCGCAAAAGTAGATGTTTCTTTACACTTGAATACAGAGTTGGTGGTGAAGACTTGTGGTGGTGATATAGTCATGAAGGGAGAAGACTAAGAAGAGTGGTTGTCGGAGTACAAAGCAGCATTCCCTGTCACGGAAAGAAAGACTGTAGAAATAGACAAGAAGATATGAAATTTTTTGCAAGTAGGAATATCCGATGGAGTGTGAATTCGATAAAAGGTTAGTTAGTTTGATCTGATCAGTAAAGAGAGACGTTTAAAGCTTAGCTCCACTATATTCGTGAAAGATGTGAGTGGAATTCAAGATAAGGGAAGGGTCCTATTGCTCCACCTCTTCTCGCTCTATTTGTATGGGAACTGCAACTTTCACTTCGTTCCTCTAATCCGAAATTCTCCCTGTTTTCTCCCGTATAGGGTGGCCCTTTATTGAGTCGTACGGACTCAACGAGTCGCTTAGATTTTTACAAGGAATTTTAAGTTTCAAGGGTACAACACACTCCTCTTCTTAAAACTTTCCTTCTCAGCTTTCTTCTTTCCCTCATATTACCGTACAAAGTAACCGAGAGAAACATCTACTCACACTTTAGCATTCTACGTCTATTATGTCAATATTAAACTTATGGAAGGACATTTATTTCACTAGTTCAAGTAGCCATCAGCTCCGAATATGCAGCAGCGTGTGTGCTTGAGTAAAAACATCCTGAAAACTATCCCCATTTTTTGAGCTACCAACTACCAACAAATCGATTTGGAACAGCTCTATTCGTGCATAATACCTTCAACTGCCTACTAGGATTCCATGTATTATCAGCTGTCACTTAATTTATCACTCATATCATCATCACTGAGGAATGTACTTAAGCTAGGGAGATATTTGGCTGAAGCAATAGGACCACTAGAGAAAGTCTCAGCCTCTCCAGCTGCCTATTTCTCACACTTTCCACAGACTTCACACACTTTACTTACTACCCCTCCACTACGTGTATCACGAATTCCTAAGCCTCGTATTCTTGTTGTCCCATCTAATGGATAATTTCTTACTGACTCACGAGAGGTTATCAACTTCAAGACAAATTCTGTGACTGACTGTACCCAACTACCCGAGAGCGGGTCTTCACTTTTATGTGTCATCACGCTGTGAGTGTGTCTCCTCTATTTCCTGGACAGACATATAATCATCACACAAATATAAATAAATTGACAGCAGAATGACGAAAATAGATGGAAGAATGAGTAAGGAGAATTGATAGCACACCAATGCATTTCACACTGTGTCAGCTCTGCTGTGAACTAGTTTCCGCTCCGCCAGTGATAAAATGATAAAACCACAGTGGAGGGCAAGCAAAATATTATTATTTCCGAAGGATTTGTTGAAAAATAAATCTAAAATAAGAACGGGGAAGGGCAAAAAGTCTTTGATCTACACGTCCCCGTAGTTGTAATCACCAGAGCAAACAATTTTAATTGGGATTAATGCTTTCTCCATGTTGCCGTATCGATTACTATCCGTTCGCACAGAAGAGTTTGCATCTGTTGTTACAGACCACCTGCGTATTTCGTTCACAAGTCTCAAACTGCGAAGACTAAGTGACTCGCTCAGTCCTGTGACAAAATATGTTTTCTCCATCAAAAGAGACGTATCGTCTCAGTGGGGGAAATCATGAGATTAATTTTTGTGAAATGATAATGTCGATGAGAGCATGAAAGGACGGGGAAAGGTGAATATAGCATAAAGACGGATTAGCAGTTTTGGACTTGGGAGGCAGTAATACGCAGACTAGCAGACTACTGTGATTGTGATTACGTTAAGTCAGCAAGAAAGAGGATGTCTCACCCGGAGGACTCATTCGGATGAATCTCCATTATTCTACAATCAACTTCATTTCCTGACCCTTGTCTCACTCCAATTCGTGACTCAAAACGAAGGTGTTATTACAATCCGCTATGCGAATACAAACTTCGGAGACAAAAGGGATCTTCGCTTTTATTCACTTTCTATTGGATTATTCCTGAAGGAAGTCACTCACCACCGTAGTACACATCAGTCCTTGCCTCTGTGCCTCACCAGCTTATAACACCCACTCCCGTGTGTTCCCGTACTTTCGAAAGCACAAATCTTGGTGAGCCAGTTTTTGAGACTCATTTGTTGGTTAGATGAAGATTAGTGTGCAGGTGTGAGGGAAATCATAATGGATTCAAGGAGAGGTACACACACACACAAGCAATGTTACCAAGTGCCAACTTTCTTCATCCCTTTAGACTACATGCATATCCAGTCTACTGACTGAGACTACACACTACTGACACACTACTGACTGTATGTGGCATGGCTGGCTGGCTACTCCTTCCGAATTAAGAGTGTCAAATCAACTTCCCCAAAGACAGTGCAAAGAGAGAAAGCATTCATTCGCCATCCTTCCAGTATATGGAGTAAATAATAGTCAGTTATTACAATAGAAGGCGGCTGTTTCCTCACCAACTTTGCATAAAACCGACAGTTTTCTCTTTCTTATTGGGAGAGCCAAGTTCCCTTTCTACAACTTTATTAATCTCCTTTTTCTTTTACTCTTCCCGTTTTTGATGAGGAACGGCTTTAATTTGGTTTTTCTCAGGGAGACTCATCTCGTAGGGAGCATTTTTATGATAATGAAGCAGTACAAAAGGAGTTCAAGTCTTATCAAGTCGAGCTGACAGAGTAAAAAAAAATACTAAACTTCTAGGTCAACACTTCGCAATTAGCAAGCAGCTGCTTTCAAATTTTGATAATATAATAAAACAACATGAGGTTTTGAATTTAAAACAATATAATTTATGACAATTGAGAAACTCACTGAAAGAAGCTTCAGATTCCGGACAGGTCGACATTTGTCCCAACTTAATTATATCCTTGCTGATGATTTTAATGAAATGTTGAAATACTGAAATGACAACTTAATGAGATGAAACGACTCTGTCGACTACCTGCAACTCTGTTTTCAGTCTTGAACTCCTTTTTATTGAGTTTGAAGATGGAAATTTGGCAGAGCAGAGGAAGTGGAGAGACCTTAAATAACTGATGATGAGGAGAATGGAGGGCTGAGAATCTTAGAGGACTTTTACTTATACACACATGAATATATGGAAGGCAGGTAGACTTCACTGCTGACTTTGTAAAGAAAGCATTTCTGCCAACGTTGATTGTAGATTGAAAAGTCTCTTTAGTAGGCAAGGCACGGTGAAATGTGGGTGTACGCCTGGATTTTCATTTAGAATCTTAAAGAGACTATTCGATGCTCCTCCGTATATATGCGCTCTTTTGGGAGCAGACAGATTAAATAAAAGACAGAAAGGGATTTCTCAAATAGAAATGAATACAGTGTCGTCATCACTGCCTTTTCAGCTATTCACTAACTACACAGTATAAGGTCCCGTAATAAATGCCTCACTCATTTACGTGTGTAGCAAATACTCAACAACTTTGAGACTTCCAAAGAGAAACTACCTACTCACTATATACTACTTGACCCGTTTTGTCTTTTGTTCGTCAAAGATGCTTTCATTTCACCATGCAGAAGCAGAGGTCAGAAGGTCAACTTAAAAACAGGTCTAAATAAATACTTTACTATAATTTTCTGTCCAAAAACTAAACATTTAATGACATTAACTGCATAGATTGTCAAAGTTGCATAACCGAATCGTGTCAGTGACACCACTCCCAGAGTATATTGAGAAATGATCTATATGTCTACGTGAAATAGTATAAAAGTTAAAACTCAAATAAATCAAAAAGCACTCATGGATTTTATTCCACTATTTTATATCGAAAGTCTGTATGTACTGTAGAGAGATTCATAAACGAAGAAAAGTTTTGGTTAGAATCGAAATCCAAGTGTTTACAAGAAAGTTTGAAGGATAGAATGAAGTCGTTGCAGGCATTTGTAATTTGTAATGCGATGCAGGATGAAGTTGAAGTTGGCATCAACTGCTTTTCATGCTAGCCTACCAGATTAAATATCGACAAGACAGTCTTTGGGCAGTCAGCAGTAGCGCCTATTGTTAAGCGGACATCGCTCGAAGAAAAAACTTCAAAAATTCCTCTTCAAAGTTCCGAGGGAACCGCTCTAGAGAAGATATTCCAAACCAGAATGTGGAACTAACATAATTTTACCCTTCATACACTTTTTGAAATGCCATGCAAACTACTGATGCAAACTATATCCTTATTTGAAAAGTTCTTTGAATCTATTCTAAAGTGTAGAATGCCATTGATCAAAATCGAGAGTATAAAAGAATTTCTGCTAAAAGCGGCCGAAAAAATCTAAGAAGAATGTAGTTTGTAGTTTGCAGCACTTAATCCATATTTCTCATGCTCATGTGCTTTTCACTTTTTCGGTTGACATGTTTGTAGCCTCTAATACACTTGTACTTTATTTTCATTAGCATTAAACAGCTTCAGGGTTTATTTCCTTCACACAGCCGAGCTACTTGAGTGCTCAGCTTTCTTTCGTATAACGAATCTTTACACTTAAGTCTGTTGGGACATATTATCCTAATCTGTTGTGAAGGATCTTTGGTTACTCTTATTAGTTTTTTGTCGTCTTCAAACGTCCTTTTTGGGGAGAACGTATGTTCTTTAACTTCACCTTTCACGAATTAAAATGCGTATTTGCGTATGACAAACTAGGAGAAAGTTGTATTCATACTAATGTCTTTGTAGATAGTTTCCTGCGAATAGTACACATTACTTTACTATTTAGAAGTGTTATACACTTTGCTATTTATAGGTGTTGTTTTCTCCTGACATGTTTATCATTCTACTTTACCAAGTAGCTTGTTGTTTAGTTTCAAAACATACACAACACACAGGTTTGTTAAGTTCAGTGAAAGTTTGCTAATTAGGATCCAACTCAACTTTTTTCTCATTGAGTGTACTAAAAGTGAAACACTGAGATTAGAGAGTTTCAAGCAGTAATAAGTACTCCGTTCGTGCAATCAGTAGGCTAACGGCTAACTCGGTAACTGTGTATTTTTCTTCCCCATTCAATCTTATTGGTATTTGATAATCGAACTCACTCTTATTCATTGGATGTCTTCAGATTGTTCCAACTTTTAGAAGAGATACATGAGGCGCATTACAAGTGTGGCCTTCCAACAAAGAGCGAAAAGTTACTTAGCTTTTACCTGCAGAACTTCTTTAGAAGAAGTTTCAAATGAAATGTAGTCAAGCTTTGGTCTAGTGACAGCAAACAAACGATTGGGAGGATAGAGATAAAACTACCTTGTAATGAACTGCGAGTAAGATGAAATGATAGAAAGTAGAAACACACCCACTGCACAAACCACTAAAAGAGATTTCAGTTTGTCAGTTATTTCATCCTCTGGTGTAAAGATTGATGGAAGCACAGGAGATCTCTGCATGCTGATTGTGTGCAAAAGATATTTAGTATGCAAGATATTCATTCCCATTTAAGGATCTGCTGCGATGGAAAACAGCAGTAGTAGTGAATAAGGTGTAAACTACTGCTTGCTGCTGTTCCTGTTCCTGTTAGCTTACACTAGAGCATATTTAACTTGATACATCTATTTCATCTATATACCAATTTAAGCTTAGGTTGTATCCCTACGGAATGTTGGTGCGAAAGTCCAGGCACGTTTTGAGTCAGGGTGAAAATGGAACCAACATCGATATAATACACTTTCTCCTGAGTACTAAAGTTGTCGCTGTAAAGTGAGCTGGTAGTAATGACTGTTTCTATTGCACACGAAAAAGCACACACGGACACCCACATACCGTCATTATGATCATGGCGAATGGGGAGTGAAGCAGTAAATGTCGTAACTTCATAAAAACTGCTATTACTACTTTCTTATGGATTTCTCCTTATACGAAAATAGAGTGATATTTTGTGGAACAGAGATGTGATCACTTAATTTTGATGCTTCGAACGATGGGTAAACTTTTGCATTTAAACTTTTCGTACCTTTCAATCTGCTACTGTGAAACGAGTAGTACACACACACACACTACTTTTTTCAGATGCAGCATTCCTCACGGCAGGGAAGTATGTGAGACTAACTAAGGGAGGGTGCGAAAAGAGAGCAACGACGAACCATGGAAATTGCGAACTTGAAGTAGTAGTTGAATTCATATCCCCAGACAGGGTGTGTTTGTACTCTCAGAGTCAAGAGATAAGACGTACGTCCTTATGGAAGCATATAAATGGCAGTGTGGCAGTAGCAGAAGTACGAATCTCGAAAATTCGAAGGTTGTTATATGCACACACATTCGTTTTCGGGGTGATAGGCCCACCTGCGTGGCGATAATAGTGTAATCGAGAAAGAAATTTGAAATGCAGAAGGTCGGGAGAAAAGATGACTTTACGCCTGAAATAAGGCAATCTGCTACTCCAACTGCCTACAAGTACGAAAACAATATTCTTCTTTAGTATCTCGTACATCTGAGTAGTTGCACTACTTCTACGAATCAGACACCATCTGCTTCTACTTGTGAAGAAATTGAATGTTAAGGAAATGAAAAGAGAATCGAGTCTTTACACAACTGACATGAACTTGCATATATATATATATATATCTGGATTTTGACGGTATCCCACTCACTTCTCACACAGATTTGGTTCCCCATGAATTTTTTACCTTTCGCTGGAAGAATACTGTGCAATCTCGCAATCCCGGTTTTATTAAGTTTTTTTTCGCAATGATTATAAGTAACTTCGACTTAGAATGACAAGTGAGATGGAAAAGATGAAGCATACCGACAGAGTGGAAGATCTGTCATACTACATTCAATCTTATCCGTACTCCCATTCTCATTACGGTATTCACAAATCTACAAGAATAAAAATGCACACTTGTCATTTCCACATCAAATATTTGTACACAGCACTCACCTTAGTCACTTTAATTTTAATGAATACTTTGCTACTACTACTTCTTACTTACTTTACGCATGTTACTTTCACAGCAATACCTTTCGTCTTACCTTTGATTACTTACTACACATGTGTAACCTGAGTTTGAGTGATGATTCAAGCATCACATATTTGTTCAGTCGTAGTAGAACTAATTGTCGAAGTAAACAACTTTTTGAAGGTGGAGAAAGAACAGGGAAGAAGAAGAGAGAAGTCGTCCAGAAGTCCGGATCATAGTAATAATACATTCCTACTTTCTCGGGCAGTTCCGTGTCAGATGAATACGTGTTACATGCACACAAACGTCTTGTTTTCTTAAACATTTTTAGGAGAGTGACTTAAGAATATCCTCTTTGTATGTAATTTCCTTGTGTGAGTAATTGCGTATGTAAAAGATAAAAAATGCGAGTGTGCGTCTCACTTCCATCCTAAACTCAATAAGAGTAAGCAAGAAAGGGTAAGTTCGTTATTAAAGACAAGGCTGCTGGATGCACACACGGAAGAGGAACGAAGGATTGACTGGGATGGAAACAAATAATAATATTATGTGTGTGGGGAAGCGTGTAGGTGAATATCTGAATTTCGCACACACGAGGACTGAGACTACCTGTGGTTTTGTGGTTTGCAGGGATTTTCTTATCTTTCATGATCGTGGCTTCCATAGTGGGAAATGCGTTGGTGTGCATCGCGGTGGCAACAGAAAGGTCACTCAGGAGGATTGGAAACTTGTTCATCGTGTCTCTTGCAATCGCTGATATGTTTGTCGCCTGCCTCGTCATGACTTTTGCAGGCGTCAATGATTTACTTGGATATTGGATATTTGGACCGCAGTTTTGTGATACTTGGATTGCATTCGATGTGATGTGCTCTACGGTAAGTGAGAAAGAAAGGACTCGCATGTCTTAATGCGTTCCCTAGCAATCAATATACAGATGTCTCAGATGTCTCGTGCTTTTTGTTTCTACAGGCTTCCATTCTGAATCTAGCAGCGATTTCCTTGGATCGGTATGTGCATATCAAAGATCCACTCAGATACGGCCAGTGGGTAAACAAGAAGAGCATCTTGGGTGTGATTGCCGTGGTGTGGATTCTAGCAGCCCTCATATCATTCGTACCTATTTCATTGGGGCTTCATAGAGCAGGTGAAGAGCCCAGCGTAGAAGATCGCCAATCGACTGCACTTCCCACCTGTGTTCTAGAATTAAGCCCTACATACGCTGTCGTCTCTTCTTTAGTCTCCTTCTACTTACCTTGTTTCATCATGGTAGGCATATATTGTCGTCTTTATCTCTACGCTCGAAAACACGTTAAAAATATCAAAGCAGTTACCAGACCAACGCCACGCACAGGGGATGGCAGACCTTCTGCTCAGCATTCCAACTCTTCTTATCAGGCAAGACAACCTCCCACTCACCACAAACTCATCCCACCGCATTAACATTAGTCGCTGCACAAATCCAATTAACCATGATGTATCTTATTTAACTGGACATTACTACGTGGTTCCAGGTGTCTGATCACAAAGCTGCTGTGACTGTTGGGATCATCATGGGAGTATTCCTCGTCTGTTGGGTCCCATTCTTCTGTGCCAATATTATTGCTGCCTTCTGCAAAACGTGTATTCCAGATTTGGCGTTCAAGGTAACTCGTCTTTTAGGGTTTCACCATTCATACTTGTAAATAATGCTTCGTGTAAGACGTGTACGAATTCGGCTCCAAATTTCTTGTATTTTGTGAGAGTACGCGCGTGTCTTGGGAAGTATGGAAGGATTCTTGATTTTCGGGACTTTATTCACGCTCAGCGTTGCATGTGATCATATAAAGCTATTTGAGAGTAAAAGAGTAAGTTAAAGAGTAGGAGGGAGAATGCCATTATTCCAGATAAAATTGCAATCTTCTTTTCTATAGCAGAAATTCAACGAGTTGAGAAAGACGCGTTATTTAATTATCTTAGGAAATGTAGGATCATAGTCTGCGTTACATGGCTACCAGTGAAGATACAATGAGCTGAGTCGAATTCATAATTCAATTTTAAGCGACTTTCTCCCCGTAACCTTGAAGTGCCCTAGAGGGGAGAGGATTAAGCGAGCAGAAATGAAGTATTGTTCTGATAACAACACGATGACATATATTCTTGCAACAGTCGAACAATTGTCATACACGTGTCAGGAGTCTAGACAGGGAAGAAAGAGTCGAGCTGTGTGTTTTTTATGGAGAGTGTGAGAAGTTGAAAGTATTTTTGTTGGGAAGGAATGAGTTGAGAGGATGTGAAATGGGTTAATGAGGAATTGAAATGTGTTTCAGATTCTCACCTGGCTGGGCTACAGTAATTCGTGCTTCAATCCGGTGATCTATTCCATATTCAACACGGAGTTCAGATCAGCATTCCGAAGAATCCTAACCTCACGACTTCCCCCGTGTTGCTTGGAATTCGGATGGTGCCAGCTTATCTCGTGCTGCAGGCGCTGTGGTTACCAAGCCGTTGCTCTCATTCAAAGAAGGTTTGTGTACTCTTACATCATAAATGTCAATGGCGAAAAAGCAACCTTCCTCTGATAAAGGCGGGTATTATTTTCTTATGAAGCATTCCTTTTATCTTTCTTTATGCAAAGAGTATCGTGGCCTCCCATGTTCCACTTTTGTTCTTGCCTACTCATCCTGACGTCTTATTTACGTCTTTGTTCCACTAGATAACAACTTGAGGTTGAGGGTAGATAACTTTCAACCAAGTCTCTCCTGTCCTCTCTTCTTTCATTTCAACAGACTTTCTCCAGCGAGCCTGGAAATGCATTTTACTTATTGCAAACCTCTCTCTCTCTCTCTCTCTCTCTCTTTCTGGCGTTTAATTAAAAATTTGAACGTCAAATCTGGTAGGATTGATGGCAGTTAGCTAGAGCATTCCATTGTGTAGCTGGATTTAATGATGACACTTTGTTCTGGGAAGGCCATTATTGCTTCCTCATTTTTGTTCTTTTGTTCTCTGTCAGAGATGAAAACATTGTTTCATTTCGGTTATTATTTAACGATGGGTAAACACCGATTGGGGTAATGTCAGCTTTGCAGGGAATAAAACACAAAAATTGTATTTTGCACAGGAGATCGGATCCTGAGATAAGTTCGTTGCATCAAATGAACGGAATATGTACATTTCGGGAAACACCCGGATCTCGATCATCAGGGGGATCTCTACCAGGATCTTACACCCGATCCACCACTCCAAGAGAAATTCGTTGCGGCTCAGGCTCCGGAATAACAATGTTTGGGGAAAAAGTTAGCGCTATCTGAATGAATGAAGACGACGACGGCGAAGGAGGAGGGTGGAAGATCTGGAAGAAAAGGAATATCGGTTAGAAGAAGCTCAGGGCTGACTTGCTTTCTCCTGCTTCTTCATTTCATGTGAACAAGCCTCCATGAAATTGGGAAAGAAAGCGTGCCTACCACCAGAAAATTTGTACGGGAGTTCATCTTTTGCTCATCATCCTGCCGCGAGATCGGGTGAAAGGAGAAATAGACTACTTTCAAATTGAATTGATTGGGAAGTGAGAACCTACGAAACGAAACACATACGAAGCCAGTTCTTCTCTCGTAGAGATAGAATTCCTCTAGCCGCTAGGCTGAACACTACATAATAAAATGCCCGTGCAATAGCAGAATGAAAGAGACCATATACCCTCTGCCTCTCGTGTGTGTCGTGTGTAACCAAAGGTAGTTAGTTCTAGTCCAACTTCAACCACAACAATTTATCCATTCACTTGAGGACAAGGAGGGTGAGCTAACGGCGTTCTCACACCTACCCACCCAATCTCCTGACATCCAACCCCAACAATCAGTTTCTCCAGGCTCCCATCATCTCCTTTCTCATGAGATCCACTGATGCTGAGATTTCCATACACACCACCACCAACAGTATTTCCACATCAAAATGCAAATCAAACAACCCCCACTCGAGATATGTTGCATCCCAATGGAACTCACTATCTCATAGTCTGTTTGAAATCATCTATCACTTACATTTACGTCTATTAAGCTTAACACACAGCACGGCAAGACTACAAGTCCCCAAACTTTCATGTTTATGTGTCAAACCCGCTTTTGTAAATGTAGACTAATATAACTCACATAAATAATCTAGTTTAACTGTATTAATTTAAAGGTCTATTATTAGTCCTTTCATTATGATTTCAGTAATTACTAGGAGACCTTTAATATTGCATATACATTAGTGTTACATAGACAGAATTAGAATTATAATAAGATGTAACATTAAGCTGTATTATTATAATCTGCAACACCCATACTAAAGTAGATAGAAGACGCAGTTAAACTAAGCAGGCAACAATTGAACGTGTAAATTGACCTATCGATCTATATACAGTGTACCGTATTACTTGTTCTTTAAAAGCAAATTTTTATTTTTAATTGTTCTTATCGGTCTCCATATTGTTCGGAGAATTCTGATTTGTTCTATTTTCTGCTGAAAGAAAGGAATAAAGATTGTTATTACTAAAACCCACATTTCAACGATCTTTTGAAGGTGATACTCCGAAAAACATGTTTTTGCCCACGCAAAAAGTAAATTAATACCTCTTGCGAGATAATTTTGGATTTTATGAGTGCATGCATGAAGTTGGTATGACTATCACGACGAGAAGGCTATGCTACTGGACACTTGTTGAGGGCACAACTGGGCATAATACACATCATCTGGTCTAATAAAGAGATTACGTCGCATAATACGATGAACCGAAAATATCTGCCGCTGATCTCATCGCATAAAGACTTACTTATGGCGTAATAAATACACTGCTGCTCATCGTATGTCGTTTTACTTCAACAGGGCAACTGGCAACTGCAGAAGCTGGCCATTAAATTTCCTCCAGCTTTACTCATCATTCACTCTTAATTTGTGTAATTCTACTTCTACCCATTCGTATTTTATGGTATGTCATTTACACGAGGAAATCAACTGAAAGGATGTTTTGCATACTAATTTGCTTTAAAGTGCTTTCCATGTGGCCATAATGCTACAAGTAGTCTGGTACGGTCGACAGTCTTCTTACAATTCGTTTGTAAAAGACAAATTAATAGGATGCCAGGCTGTGACATCACATAGAGAGATCAATCGATAGCAGGTGAAGCTCAAGCTCTCTAATGAAGCCACTTTCGATAAATTGTGCAGCGCTGTGTACTTTTACCTTCGAAAGCTCTCGATACTTCTCTCTATATGCCTTACTGTAAGCGGATTACTAAGTCGGCCTAACTTTGAATGAGTCTCTGTGTACACTTTTGTGCTTTTAATTGCATCGATGCTACAAGTACATCCCTCAAACTACCACAATCCTCCAATTTTCTCCTTGAATACGAATTTGAATCACTGCTGGATATCTCCAAAATGTTGGCGATTAATGAAACGTTTATTGATGAAGGAAGGAGTTGCTGCTTTTTCCGTAACCCTGCGTACACCGTCTTCTTGGGGAAAGCTGAGAAAAGGCCGTGCTGCAAAGAAAGGATCCTTGAATTGCAAGTCTCTTCGAACTTCGAAAGGTGTATTACATATTCCTGGAAGGAGATCAGTAGCAGGTAGTGTGCAATATCCACAAAGAACACACCGAGGTAGTGTGTGGATGCTCTTCTAGTGCTGTCATGATTTGGTACCTTCAAAAGAAATGGGCTTCTTACCATAGACAAGGACTACTCTTTTTAGTTTTTTAGTATACCAAACAAAATGGTTAATCCTGGAGAGTTAAAATTTAATGATAAAAATAATGGAAACCACGAGTTTTAGGATTGTGCACACACGGGTTGAGTAGTGACTGGGAGACTCAGCAGTGAGTATATATAGTAATAGTAAGTATCCTCTTCCGTCTTCCCTTTTAATTTTCCTTAAGCACTGGAAGTTGTATCTCAAGGAGGATATAATGCTCAGGAGAGAGTCTGAGCAAAAAGAAAGGAGAAAGTTGAATTGCACTTGTTTATTTCACTTCATTCTGAGATAAAACTCTTGTTCGTTAGTCAGCCTTTCTCTCAAAGTCCATATTGTCTCACTGTCTCTTCCTCATCCCATTCATTCTGGCCCTTTCCTCTGATTTCGCAAAGGACTTGCGGTTCCTCCCGTTTGTGAGATTTTACGCTTTTGTTTCGGTCAGAAAGATCATCACAGGGTGGCAATGGTTCGCAGTACCGTCCAGGGATAAAGGCTGGGCTTTATGATGCAGAACCTCAAATAACCTTAGACCTTTGGCTCGTTTACAGCTACTTTCCCAAGACAGCTTTCATTCATTCTTCCACATTAAATGGTGACGAGGCCTCACGGCTCCCACTCGTATTCTTTTGTAAGGAACTTGATAACACACACATCTTTTCAACCGTGATAATACTCTGTCCTATGGAAATTGTAGGAAAGGTGATTCAATCAAATTTTTATGAAGTTTCCTCTCCTGGCAGCTGTTGACTTCCAATTTCTGGGACTTACATTTCTTCTTTAACTATGCTTTGTGCAGCCAGTGTAAATGGAACTGTTGTTTTCTTACTAAAATGTTCAATGGAAATAAAACGCTGGAAGAGATATCCATTAAATACGATCGATGTCTTAAGCGCTGCCCAATGAAGAAACATGCTCCCTAGTGAAATTTCACACAATTCCCGTCTCCGCAGTCTCACCTTCTAGAGTCCCAGGAGTAACATGGAGTCAAATATTTAAATGAATACATACAAACGACGCAGTATCAAGGATTTCTAAGCTTAAATAACTCGGAACTGCCCCATTCTACGTGTCCATTATGCAACCACATCCAGCCTCATAGCATGCATAAAACATTTTATGAACAACCACAAGTGTCCACGAGTGACAATTTTCTTCTGGAACCAGATAATTGAATCTTTTAGTGAACGAGTTTGTACGTACAAGAAATTCACTACAAACATTTAGAAACACTTGCAAATTTCCACATTGGTTTAGGCTTAAGAACCTTGAATCACGGTCTTTCGTAATTGTCGTGTTGGCCCAGTTTTTGTGTTCATTTGCATCGGACGAAGAATGTGTAATTTTTTTTGTAGCTCATGATAAATATACAACATAATTTAATGAAGTGAACAATAAAAACCCCGGAGAACACTCAGATTGTGGAACTCATGCAAAATACACGTGAAGGGTAATTAATCAAATGGACGAATTTTCTCATTTGTTGTGTTTGGGTAATCCATCAAAAGAAGCAATAATTAGAGGCAATTAGTGTAAACAATTTATAATAATAATATGGCATTTTAAACCTAGAACGTGATACGTAAAATCGTTAACGATACAATCTAATTGCTAAAATCAGTACAACTTAGGCCGACAGCCGAGTGTAAAGATTAGAGAAAACTGCAATTAATAATTTTCCTACAAACAAAATGGGATGAAACACCTCTTCTTTATTGTCGTCACGATCGTTAACTTTAACTATTTGATCCTGTATAAAAAACCAAAAACATTTCTTTGATTCGATGCTTCTCCAAAACTCCGGAATGGTACTGGAGAGAAAACTGAAAGTTTAACAACTCAACACTCTCTCTCTCTCTTAACAAAAACATCTATTGTCATGTCAAAACATACTTTTACGGTAGTAGATGTGATTTAGCCCTATTCCGAAGGACCATCAGCCAGTTTCCACCAGTCTCTCAAAATAAAACGGTAAATAAAATCTACTACTTTTACGATACGATGTTCGGCTTAGGTAGAGATTTATCTTATTGGTTACGTTATTATCTGGAATCTGAACTTAAGACAGCCAGTATTATATTCAATTACTCAATCGTGTAGGATCGGATTACAGGATTTATTATTATTATACCTACGTTCTGCCCACAATAAGCGGGTAAAGAACTATTGTAGTCTCCTTATTGATATACTAAAAATATATCCATGCACCCAATAATTATATAAATAATATTATTGGAAGGGAATGAGAGTAATAATATGACATTATAATCCATATGAACAGGATAAAGTGTCTGTATTTATCGAGTCGTTAGCATTCGAAGACTATCATCGTGTGGCTAGTCGTAAGTTAATTGATTGCCTCAACAACCACTTGTTGTCAACTGAAGAGCTGCTTGATGAAACAGTTGCACGAGATATGAGGAAAGTGTGTAGGGAAAGTTGAAATTCCAGGAACACACACACACACACACACAGACACAACTAATTGGAAGTTCTGTGACAGGACGAGGAGTTTGACAAGTCGCATGCTATCAAAGAAACATGAAGACGAAATTACGGTCTGGACGAGTGAAAGGGGAGCAGTAAATGGTTCAAAAATACCTTTGAATGTCAGAATAGAATTGGAATTCATTGTGGTCTATTTCAAAATGGAAAAGGTAATTTTTCTTTTAGCTCTTCTTTTGCATTCAGCGGTGGAGATGAGATGGAAACTCACTGAGAGAAAGACTTTTCCTTTTGTCTACGTCGATGTCACCGCTAAATGCCATGTGTGTTCTGTCCCATCCTATACATCCTTGTCTTCTTCCCTCTCCACGTTAATATTACTCTGTCTGTGTGTATGTTGCCTTTAATACATCTCTTCCACTTGTTTGTTACTCAGATGCGACCTATATATTTATTCCCCTCGTATATAAAGAGATCACATTACGCACACAAGCTACACACGGCCTACACTAAAAGAGAAAGGTTTAAATGGATCATAACTTCATCTCTCATTCGATGCGATTGACCACATTTTTATTACATTTTATTTCAGCTCCCTCACATACTTCAGAAGTCATAAATGTTACGAAATTCATATTATCTCTGGACTCGCAAAATACAATCTTGATTTACATTTTAGGATGGAAATCAAAAGTCAGAAACTTTTGTTCTGTTTTATTCTTTCACTCTTTGAGCGTGGCTAATCACTTGTGATTTTACAAAGCTCTGTTACTTACTTTATAGGCCATTAAATTGTGTGTGTGTTCAGTTGCGTTCAGTGAGAAGCATGCGATAATGAAATGTATTTTAGAGTTTAAACGAGTGTGCACAAAGGTTTTATTACAGAGGAAAGCAAATTGAGAGTGACTAACGATGTATTGTTTCCTACGGGTAAAATTCAGTTTATGTCCACCTTTCTTCTGTTAAACAAATAGCACTTTATCTTTATTAATGGCCTGAATGCCGTCACCGGTTGCTTGCAGTTGTGCAATGTCTGTTGTCCAGTGTCCAGTCTCAGAACTCATTCGTGTCCGTGTGTGAATGTGTGATAATGATGACATTACCCTTAGGTTGTTGTGAGTGATGCGCTTTTGCGTTTACTGAGGAGAAGGAAGGGAAACGGGTAGAAAAAGGTTGTTCTTAAGTCAACAGAGGAAAGGTAAATTGAGTGGTAGTGATAGCAAGTATTTCTTCCCGACTGAAGACGGCCGACGTGTACTTTGGAAGAAGATCAACAGAATACGTACTTCTGTTGGTTGAAGACGACGAGGCTTCTAAGCTGAGATGAATGACTCAGGTGGTCGAGAAAGAAAGTTGGTGGTAGTGGTGGTGGGTTGCTGATGCTGTTGGCTGTACACATCATCAGCTTCCTCATATCTTGATAGCGGCGAAGAAAGTTGGAGTGAAGATGTGGTGGGTGACACTATTATGCTTCTTTCTTCCTTACCATCCGGTGTCCTTAGTATTCTCGGGTTGGTCGACGGTAATCTGCAATAGCCGTCTCAAATGGAGGGCGCACAATATAGAAAGAAAGTGTTGTACCGTGTCGGCGTTACGAGGTCGGATTCGATGTACAAGACTCTCTTAATCTTCTTACTACTCCTTCTCACTAGCATATTACTTCGTGGATGTAATTTCCCATCCTGTGTTACTCGATAGACACATTATGGCTTAGCGAAACAATAAGCTCTCATCATCCATAGACACGAGTTTTCCCAAACTCGCACAAGATAAATCTACAGAGCATAAAGGCACCTTACGGCTACACAAGGTCTCTGTGGTTATATTAACGAAAAATCCTTGTGCCCGGCCAAGAAGAAAGTTTGTATCAATTCACGGGACCAAGAATAATTTGCTTTATATGAAATATGACTTCGATACTTCACACAAAGTTTGTCTGAAATGCACGTAATATATATTTTACCATAGCCTCAGGAGGTTCCACACGGAGATGCATTATGCGCGCCCATTCTACTGCACAACCTAATTTCAGTGCAAATTGATCACTTAACGGAGAAAGTGGAAAGAGAAACAGTAATCCACCTTACAGTGCCACCAACTCCTCATATGTAATCCTGAGGGAATCGATGGAAGGTGTTATTTGCTGAACGATGTCTGCTAGTAATTAGTCAAACACGTTCTGCGGTCAAGGCTAAGGAGAACCGCAGAAATCTCAAGTCTCATGGCTCAAAGTTTTCTCTTCTCAAAGAAGTCATTAATTCTTCGATGAGTTAGAACGGTAAGTAGAAGGAGGACTGCACTATTCATTTGTGTAAAGCTGGTTGTTATCCTATGCCTTCAAGTTCCGCTTCCCTGCGCTAACTCCTAATGCTCTAAGAGGCTAAAAGACTAGCTTCTAAGTTGGTTCTTGCCTCTCTCTGTGTCTCTGACGTGACTTGGTCTTCGGTTCAATTCCTCTCGAGCTATATGTTGTATATTGTGTGAGTCCATTCCTACCGGGAGGCATTTAATTTTGCTAAGCGTTTTGTCTCTCATTCTTTCCAGTTCCAGGGTATACAGTAAAAACGGTATTAAAAGTACTACACAGCAGGGTAGGACACGAACATACACATTATGTGCTGTATTTGGACACTATCGTCATTACCAAACAGCGATTGACCCACGAAGGACCAATTCACGTTATCCCTCTTCAATGCCCCAATTGTGGAACACTAGCTTTGATGTACAAGGAAACAACTAAGCGAATGGAATTTGCAATCACTGTGATGTTAGCAGGAATGAAGAGTACGGAACGATGAAGCTCTCTCTCTCTCTCTCTCTCCTAAGCAGAGCAAAAGCAGTTTTGTATTATCACATTTACTGTCTCAAATGGCATCCCTTAATTTGTTAAGGAAGGCAGAAAATGAGAAGACATAAAATCCCAACTATTATTAAGCAGGATAAGGTTTATACATCTGCATCCACTGAGCCACTTGGCTTTTCATGGTTCGTGAATAAAATGGAGAGAGAGAGAGAGAGAGAGAGGCCCTAGTCCATTGACAGTTAATAGAAAAGATCTTTTATTTCTCAAACACTGCTCTTTTAATCATCCAGTGGAGACAATAAAATCAACAGCTGAATCATATTACGCCACCAGGAATTACTCTTGGCCTATCAGACTTCGTTCCCTGTCCCCAGAGACAACTTCAGCTTTCAGTCATCAAGAGGTCGAGATCAATATCAAATACACTTCTTCCTCAAGTCTCTACGGAAGACTTTCTTTCCCAGCCATTCTCATTGTTCATTTACTCTTACACCACCAGTTCTTTTCCCAGACTCGGTAGTGGATACTATCCTCTAATTTAGTTTCCTACCGCAAAGCTATCTATATTATTATTACTCTTTGTTTCAATGCTTGTGTATTGATTCATTTCTTTTCGAAGTCTTTACGGGTTTTGATAGCACACTCTTGCTCACAATCAGTAGATAAATATTCCAACAATATAATTCTACGAATTACTTATTAATAGGTACAATAATTGTGTAGCGTTAAGAATGACTACGAATATTTTTCATGTTGAGCCCTAATTTTCCTATTTTCCCTATAATGCTTGTGGACAATTTTGGTGCTTTTGCATTCAGGAGAAAGTCCAATAAGTCCTACCGAGTTTTCGCGTGTTCTGCGATTAGTTACTCTTTTGTAGCGTTCATGTACAAGGGAGTATAAAATAAATCGCGTGTTGTTTCGCTTGTGCACAAAACGTTGAGTCTCTGGAATCTATATGAGTGACTGATTTTCATGTACTGTTTAACTACAGTAAGGAAGTCTTAACAGACGCGTGTCTTCGTTTTCAGGTAAGATTTGTGTCCATAAAAAACTTTATAGCTTCGTATAAATCGACAGCTAATCTTTAATCTGTGTCACAAGAGAGTTCTGGTCGAATCAACTTGGTGGTTTTTTGTAGCTAAACCCACCGAACCATCAGTGAAAGCACGGGACCTCCGATACGAGATAAAATATAAATAAATAGTGTTGTTTACTCAACATGTAAGTTGAACTGTCAACTCAGTGGACTATTAGAAGGAAATTGAAACGGAGCGGAATTAAATATTACTCTACATCAAGTCACACATGTACGAAAGACCCTCATAAATTATTTTTTTTATTTATCACTTACCCTTGCAGGATTGATTACATTAAATAGATTAAATTTCTACGAGATATTATATAATATACGTTTTGATTTAAAGTAGAACAAGATAAATAAAATCTTACGAGGTAGACAATACTTAAAATTTTACCATTCTACCATTTAACACAGACACGCGCTCAGATGTTGCAAAACTGTGAAAGTTAAAGATTGCAATATTAATTTATAAATATTTTATTAAGACATATTCTTCAGGTGTGCGATTCACTATTATATTTTGTGTCACAGGGTATTTAACGAGTTCATTTTAATTCAGTGCTCTATTACGAATGATGCCTGCTGAAGGAGAACACCGGAAAAGTTCTCTCCTATTGCTTATCAGGAATATCAGAAACTGTATCAATCTAATTGACCTAATAATTTCTAATAATAGAAAGCAAGGTTTCTACTTTCTACCTAATTTTATATTGGAGACAATGTCTCTGTTAACTGTCCTTTGACCAACGTAAAACTTAACGACGCAATAAATGATGTTGTCTGACATTAGACCTAAACAACTCTCTTTCCCTATTCGTCTCTGCGAATCAGCCTGCAAATCCCTATTTACAGAACTTTTTGCAGCTCAGCTTCATAAAATAACATGAAATCGCATTAAACCAGTTAATTAACCGTTTACGCTTATTTAGTACACCCTAAGAGCGACAAACAACCGGAAAGTATCTATCTATGTATACTATACTCTGCGGACTCTACTCTTAGTATTTCTGATTGTCTAATTACACGGCAAGATTACTTTGACCTTAGTTGTTCTAAATATGCGCTAATTTATTCAGGATTACATATTATGTGTGTTGGGTGTAGGTGTAACCCTCTCTCGATTACTAACCGAGTTTCAAAGAACTATTCTACCATCTTTTATTCTAAACTAGTAAAACATTAAGTTTCATGGCAGCAACTGGGTTCAGATTCAGACTAACAATTTTTATACGCTGCATTGTACATCTATAATAACAGTATGGGAATATATATTACGAATTGTTATCAACTGACCACAACACACGAATGATACGGGATTATTATTTCACATTATGAAATTATGAATAGAAGAATTATGATAAGTTTGATGATAAATGTGTATAGGAGTAGAGTACGACGTCTTCCTTCAATAAGAGCTCAGAAACATTTTACTGATTAATCCTGTAATGTAGTTGTGCAGGTCTGTACGTCCTGAGCAGATTAAAAAGCGACCAAAACCCTCGACCTTCTACATTTCGATCAAGTATGAATCATTGTTTTAGGGATTTGGGCTCTTCCTCCAGATTTGTGCTCCCTCCGGCATCGTGAGGGAACGTCTCTTGGACCAAGCTGTCTTCTTGAAATCTGCCGCGGAAGAATTTGGCGTTGGTTGTCCGTCAGTTTTGCCTCCTCCTCCTCTGCAGGAAGACGAAGGACCTGGTTGATTAGAGTCTTCGGAATCCTGGTCGCAAAGTCTCGGCGATGAAGACGACAGGGAACCCGACGCTTCCATAGCTTTGAGCAGTTCTTTCTCCCATTCCGTCTCCTTCCTTTCTCTCTCAACGCGATCCAACTCCTTCTGTCTGTTGAACGTCGTAAACTCCTCTGCTAGCGGATCCAAGGTGAACTCCTACAACAGACAAGTAAATCCCATAGACACATCGTTCATCACACATGAAGCATAAGCAATAACTCAAATAATGACATTATGTATGAGTAATTAATTCTAAGTCTTCATTCACAGAATGCTTGGCGATGAATGGATGCTCCAAAATTAATCGCGAGCTCAAACCCTGTACATACAAAAAGAATTAAAAAGAATTGGAACTATCCTTCGTTTCGTTTACTCCCAACTACTCACACTGCTACTTTCTTACTAGACTGACATTGCTGTAAATTTAGGATTGTTTGAGATAAGCTATGCAAACAGAGTCACACAGAGAAGTCTGTGTAGTTTTATCTGATTCACTCGCATAACCACAAACCAAATCCTGACGACCACAACCACAATGAAGACGATTGGTTTGAGGGAAAGTAAATGTTCATCGCAAAAGTGAAAACTTTCTCCGCACGCCACCTGCAATCGAGGCCAACATACACAAGCTTTCTCCGTGAGTTCCTTCCCAAGGAATCAGAGAGGCAGCAGGCTTCATGCTTTCTCTCGCCATCCGGCACTCTCCCAAGTTGGAAACTAAACTCAGGACACACCGACAAAACTATATACAGTCTCATCGTGTGCTTGTGGGGATTTGAGATTCCCCAATTTCGCAAGCATTCGCAGAGGTTGCTGGAGAGTTGGGAGTCTGGACGACTCTGGAGTCACATTTTTTGTCGTGGTTGAGAAAATAAGATTGGAAGCCCAAGTGTACTCATCATGAAGGAATCAAATTGTCTGCAATTCCACTACAATTTTGATGTGTAGCAAAGGTTGTTGGTCTAGAGCTCTAACAGAGGCCTAGAATCCTAGAAGCCTAGAAGCCTTTTCGCAAAATTCCTTATTGGATATTTTATATCAGGAGAAAGGGAAAACTTCAACCTCCTGGAAAGTATCTCAGCTCAACCCCCAAATTATTCTTCGTAATTTACTCTACGGAGCGAGAAAACTTAGCGATTTTTGAGTTTTGACGTGCAATCCATCACTTGTACAGCCTCCATATAACTTGGTTCCTGTAGTTTTGTGGCTTCAGTAGTTAAATAAAGGAGGAACTGGAGGATCAGGCTAGCTTCCGTAGTGAAGAAGACTCAGGAGGACTTGTCAATAAGAATTCCAACGGATTCCAATAGTGCAAGATGAATTTTGCTCGATCCATTCGATCATAGTGGCACTTGGTTCATCTCCTGTGTGTGTCATGTAATATGGAGTTTTGGTGGAAAAATCCACTCTCCACGTCCGAAATCACCTTAAAGCTACGAGGATTCTCGTAGTTTGGCAAAGCAAAAAGATAAATGGCCCTCACTCTTACGAGAGACCGAGAAAGAAGATCAAACATTTTAGTATTGAAAATGTAAAGACGCGAGGATTGAGAGAGCTCACCGAATATCCTTTTTAGAGTTTGTAAGTATCTCGTAGAATCCATATATCGGGCATTCCTTTCTAGTTTACTTCTCGTCCAACTTGTTGTAATGTAGCTTTCGCGATACTTATTACTCAACCTATCGAGACTTCGACAGGATGGATGCCATACTTTTAGCTCGTAACCAACAAAAACCCCCTTATTTCGCTCGCTAATCCCTTAATGAGTCACAAGATTAAGTTCTAATGATCTCTAGCTTTGTGTATACACGTCCTCGTAAATTCTTCTGACGTTCTTCCTCTCCATTGGATGAGTGCGTAATACCTGAAGATATATTTACTCCCAAAAACAAGAAGCCTTCGCCTGAATCTGATTCCAATCGATTCGAAGAGATGGACGATCTGACTGGATTACACGTTTGATCTTCCGTCTCTGGTCTATTCCCGTGTATTTCTTTGAAAAAGGCTTTTTTCTACCTTTGGCAGCAGCACGAAAGAAATACTTACACAAGTCTGACCAACTTCAATCATATCAGGAAAGTATACGGACACTTGTATGACTGCCATCAAATGTAGGACTGAGGAAGGTTATCGGAAAGTAATTTTGAAATTCATGTAGTTAGACTCACCTTTCGCCTATCACAATGTACATCGTGTGTGTCTCTCTAAAATACGGAAATTGTATTACTTGTTCAAGATATTCAGACCAAAAAGGAGGTTAAATAGCAGAGGTATTTTTTCAAAAGAATCTTCAAAGAAGGATCACAACCTAACTTATCATTTCATTGCATAATGTGGTTACAGACCATGTAAAAGAGACCTATGATCCTGTGGATCCTCAGATTTGTATTTCTGGCTCACTGCTTTTGATTTATATAAAATACCTTTCTCTTCCTATTCTGAGCCACAAAACCTTTAGACAGAACGGACTCCTACACTTCTAGTTCAGTTTAACCAGCTACTGAATTTATCTTTATCTTCTTCTCCGTACGAACTTTATGTGAGAAATAAAAGTAAGAATTCCATCCCATTTCCTGCACACAAGTATACACTCTGGTTATTCCAGTTTTGAGTGTCGCAGTAAGAAAGTTGTTTTAACGGTGACACGAAAAACAGACTATAATATTCAGTGAAGACTCATTGTGCCTTTAAACAATTTATTTCCACCGTAGAGGAAACAAGTATGCTTGAAATAAATGAAATTTTGTGGTCCTTTACACAAGTTGTACAACCTTGAAGGTTCTCAATCGTGTACAATCAATGAAAAGTAACTCGTAGGTCTTTTTCCTTGTGCCCGACACTTATTGATGGAGTTTAATGAAACTCTACTCGGTCTTGCTGAGATGAAAGTTACGTTCATTGTTTGGATTGGAACAACTAGTACAGTAACAATTGTTATAAATTGAACAAACTCTCCTTCAAATGCACCAAAGCAACTTATCACTGTCTGGAGAAATAAAGTTCTTCTTTCCCCTCTCACGGAAACATCTTTCAATTAGCTTATTTGATGATTGGTGAAAAAGTATTGTAATTCTAAGCACCAAAGAAACCATTTCACTTTCAAGAGTTAAGCCAATTCTTCGGTCAATTTCTATGCGACCCATTGCGCAATTCAATTTATCTCCCAAGCTGACAACTATCCTTCATTCCCAAGCGCCTAAGGAACTGTTCCTCAACCATCAACCAGCATAATAATATTCTGCATGCTATCGAGTGTTTTCAGTCAATCCTACGGTTATTCATTATTTATAACCTCCCCAATAATGAGGTTATAAATTGTAGCAACAAGAACAATCTTAGTAATTCAATAGAAGCTGCAACTCTTGTTGTGTGCATCAGCCATCAGGTTTATATACAGATCCATGAGCTGGAGTAGTTAATTGTAAGTTTGTCTGACAATTTATAGCCACATAGTTTATGGCACCTAGTTTAGTGTCTTTCTTAATTCCGCCGAGAAGTTGTATGCAAGCCAGTTTGAGAAAAAATTGCGAAAACTTTCGCAGAGAAAGAACTAAGGAGAGCTTAAAATAATTATTGTTCGATATCCTCTTGAGAAGACCCGGTGAGAAGGCGGAAAGGCGTAATTTATAGATAGCAACACTTTGGATGTACGTAAAAACTCTGGTGCTCTTCTCGGTATCTTATGCGATGAAAATTTAATCGTAGTAAGAACTTAAGACTCATAAACCAATAGCACTTACACACGCGAAAGAAGCTCCCACTAATCATGCAACTTACTTGTTCACAAGACGGAGAAGTTTGCAGTTCCCGGAGAGATCGTTGCTTAGCCAAACGCTTCTTCTTCTTGTGGAGTGGCCGACTTTCGACGATCATTTCTACAGTAAAATAAATTCTCTTGCGATCAAGAATGAAATAATAAGTCGAGGTTTATTAAGCGCCTATCACTACCACATGATTACGCCAACATATCGACAGAAGATGGATTAAAATAATGCTCGAACAAGTTTCCTAATGATAAGTGAGAGTGAAGGAGGTGAAAATGTGGGGATACACAGAAGTCTATCTATACCCTTATGCACTCCTGTGTTGTCGTATATATAACATGTGTCTGAAAAGTTTCTATATAAGTCATTAACTCTGGTAGCACAAAAATACTCTGCGAGCTCAATTTCCTATTTGTCACTTTAATGAGTTTTCCTTTCACGTTAAGTTTGGTTTGATTCTTTTTTTACAAAATTATTGGGGCTGATTAGAGAAATAAGAAAGCCTAAAGAAAAGTCAGAGGCTATTCAGCCTATAAAAACATATTTTTGCAGTCTGAAGTTGACAACTTGAATAGGGCACAGTGGATAGAATGGCTACATTCTCATTCTCATGTAAGTAGAACTTGCGATTCTTCTGTTTCTGATAAAGTTTGCGAATTTCATACGGTGAAAATTATGCAACACAGATGCATACACTTACCTTCGAGTTCGAAAGTAGGATCGCAATTTAAATGGCCTTTCTGTTGAGCAATAGAGAAAAAAGTAGGATGAGAGTCGAATGAGGACAATTAGTGGAGTAAAGTGAGTGAGTAGCCTTACTGGGGGTACGAACAATGGAGAGCACTTCATTTCAAGTATTTCGTTGAATTTGAGGTCTTTCATGATCATTTGATTCTGCAGCGTCTCGAGGTTGTGTATTCTTGTTAAGGCATCTACGGTCAGCATCTGTTGAGTCAGAACATTCGTTGGTGTTGGTGGAGACAAGTTGGGATGGAGGTTGGGAGCAGCATTATATTTATAATGAAAGACGGGAAACGGGAGAAATATGGGAGAAGACAAGTGCTTTTAAACCTCTTTCACGAGCTGAGTGAATTCAGGAGACCAAGAGGTCGGCCACTTCGGACTCATTTGAAGGATCATTCGTATTTCTTTATTTGGAGTGTGTGAATGAATATCGAATGGACGGCGTCCTGCTGCGAGCTCGAATGCGAATATTCCCAAACTCCACCAATCCACGGCAAACGAGTAGCCCGGTGAATCTTCCGTGGAAAAAATCTCGGGAGCTTGAAAAGCAAAACAGAATAATAGTTTGGGATTCTGGGATTACTATTCGTTACTTACCACTCAGGTTTTGGGCGACTACATAAAGATAAAGTATAGGAGAGGCAGGCAAAAAAATAAATTGCATGGAGAACCTTTTTTCGCCCCTCATCCACTCATATCTCTGAGTGTGCAGATATCTACCATTGTGCTAATGTCGTTGAAGGCGATACTTTTACTAGCATCAGGGTGCAATTCTAGCTACGTAGCAGTTAAGTGTCTTTTTGCCCAGAAAACGAGTAAAAGCTTCGCAAAATACACAGCAGCAAGGTTCGAAAGGGTGGAACTCAATTAGTTTCTGTTAAGCTCGGAAACTATTATAATACTACAGAGACACAGCCAGAGTGCACAACATTCGAGTGTATATTTATATATATTTACCCATATACGGTTTTGTGCCTGAGAGAGCACTGGCGTAATTTTTTCCCTCTAGTTGAGTCGCAACATTGAAGTCCGTAATGTGAGCATGGCCTTGTTCATCAAGAAGAATATTGTCGGGTTTGATGTCTCTGAAAAAGTGTCACACAAATACTCAAATCCGGATTTAGTTGATCTATTCCTTTCTCTCTCGGCATTGTTTGACGCACATCATAAAATCCTATTACTGATCGTTTCAAACTACGCTTCATCTGTTTTGATGGAGCACTCTGTGTCAAAAATTACACGACTGGAAGAAAGTCCTCGTTACTTTTGTAGAAACACATTTCGCTACTCTCTCTCTCTCTCTCTTCGCCTAACTACGTCGCGATCATATTTTGATTGAATTAGCACAGAGAGGACCGAGGAGTCTGTAGATAGATTAAAATTCACAGTGAAAAGTCTGAGACATGCTGTTAGTCTCGTAGGAAGCAATTATTCATGGAAATGGGGAATCAACGAAAACTCCTTTATGCTGGGGCTTTGTGCATATTTTACCAAGTTTGACTTCCTCCCGTTCTCCTCGTATTTTACACTCTTATGTAAATTATTCATAATATTAGGAGTATAATTTAACTAAGTATGAAAGGAGAGAAAGTTTTCTTAACGGACTCGAGCAAATTAAAGGTCAGTTGAGTTAATTAGTCATTTTCTTTCATCACTCTTACAAGTGCACAATTAGTTTACATCTGAAAGAGCGTGGAAACTAAAAAGAGAGAAGATGAGAGAGAAGAGAGAGAAAAGAGAGAAGAGAGGAAGAACGAGGAAACAAAGGACATCAATTTTACATTCAGCTGTGAGATGAAAGTGACAAGTGTCTTTTATCTTAATCACTCTTATCAATTATAATTATTCATCTAACACACACTACGCTACGTTTACCCTGCAATCTAAAACTGATAAGTACAGTCGAGAACCAAAGTTATTTTACCTATGAATTATTCGCTTCTGTTGAAGATAATCCAGTGCCAGTCCAATTTCCGCGACGTACCTGTTCCCAAAAATAAATGTCAGAGATATGTCAAGTTCCATGACAGTTTTGTGTCTCAAGTACTTATCAAGCTGCACAGCTACATTTTAATATCGCAGCTCGGCTTGTAATTAATAAAGGCATCTCTTGCTATTCTTTCATTAATTTATAGAAATAACATTTCCCTGAATGACCCTCCTGAAAGACACAGACTGGAATACACACTTGTCAGTTGGTCGGATGGTAATTTGATTGTCATATCTCTTGACTTCGTGTTAATATGGAAATTAAAGCAAGTTTTGTACGAGAGAAATGCTGCACTTTTTTGCTCCGTATTGTTTATACCATGAGAAGGCATTTGTTACGGGAACGTGTACAATTCAAATGAAGTATTTATGCGTTTTAGTGACACGAAGAAACATTAATTCTGTTTATGAAAGTCAAGGGAGGAGAAAGCAGGCTTCCGAGAAAGATTATATTACAGAAGATTAAATTATAGCATTCTGATGGTATTGTTCTCTTGCTTCTGGTGATCGTGACTATACCTACTTCTCTGCTGGCAAGGACGCCAATGAAGACCAACTAACCAAGAAGAATGAAGTAAAGGAGAATTAGTTTCAATTCTACACACACTGTATTTCATATTTAAGTTGGAATTGATGAACCATCCTAGTCACCTTCTCTGCAGGAAATCTCAGCTTGGTGGCTGACGGCGCTGACGGCATAAGAAAGACTTGTGCCTCTGACATTGGAAATGTGATCTTATGGAATGGGCAAATAAATCGAAAAGAGACATGCGTTTAATAGACACACGTACTACTGGGAAGACTGGTAGATAGTCTTTTCCTGTTCCAGCTATAGATTCTTGTGATTAGACGATCAATATCTACACGAACAAAGAGAGGCGAGAGATAAACCTTATTTTATATTTGATATTGACTGAAATCAGTGAAGCCGTTGTTTTCAGATTGGTAAAAGAATAGAAAGCTTCTGCTGAAAGCTTTCCAAGTAAAACGTGTTTACCATTTGGTCGTTCCTCGCACTAGTGCAGAACACATAATCTCCACAGATTCCGTTCACGGAATTTATTGAAGTCTCAGGAACGGAGCAGGAGTGAAAGGTAAATAAAGAAACTGGAAAATGTCATGAATTAAACAACCCAGAAAATTGACAGCGATAGTTTGTCACCGGTCAACTCAGCATCTCAGTCCTTCCCTTTGAAATTTTTGATTATAAACTAAACATTTTTGTTTATTGAAGTCCATATGAATGAATGGACAGCTCGCACTTGTTTACCAACATGTCAAGCCTCTTTGACCTTCCAGTTTCCACTGTTCGTCGTGACTTTGTGACGCAAAGCTGTTTATAAGTAATGCGATTCTCATGTGCTCACTTAATAAATGCTTCATGAAGTGTATATATATATGGAATATTGATTCGCTCAAGTGGTGGCAAACAGAGACAAACGAGACGAGATACGTATTGCAAGCAACTCCGGTGAAATTGCTTACTCTGCCACTGAGTTGGTGGCATGTAAATATATGTGGCAGCTACTCCTGTCGAAATTAAATAGACAGATATGTTTAATAGGCTGGTCTGCTGTGTGTTAGCGAGTCGGGTAGAAATAAATGAATATGCAAGAGCTCTGTGAAAGCTGAGATGTTTTCTACGATGAGGTTCGAGTCCAGGGAAACGTATAACATTATATTATGGTGTGTGTGTGTGTGTGCTATTCACCATTGAAGGAAAGGTCGTCTCTATTTTGTGTTTCATTAACTATCAGAGTACATGAAGGTGCATAAGCAGAGAGAGAGAGATAGGGAAGTGAAAGTACACAAGGCTCAGATTCAAACATCATCACACCGAGCAAATATGTACGTTATAACGCCTTCATCTTTAATTTCACAGAGAGAGCGAGAGATCCTTTGTTACCACAGAACGCTTGTCGTGCCACCGAATACTCCTTCTTTCGTGGTTACCTGCGAGATTTATTGAATTCGAATATCTCTTACAACTCATCTCAACTTCAATTTCCTCCGGTGTATTTAAGCAGCTTGGGAAGGCAATGTGCATTTTCAATGGGGCATCCAATCTAAAGGAATGGCTGGTGTGTGACATTATTGCTCATTCAAACCTGATTTAATTCAACCCTGTTTCTAATTTCACGTTTCAGGAGATCATTACTCGATATTAATTAATTTCAAATTGCTCAGCTTCCTTACTGAAAACGTGTCTGTGAGTGGGCTGGTGGAATACTTTAATGATGAAGATATCTATGCACACACACACTCGTATGCAAATTTAACACGGAATTCCTCCCGTTTAAACTATTTAATGAAAAGAGTTGTAGTTAAAATATCACAGCACGCAATATTAGACTAAGCAGCGCGCTGGAGTTGTTCGGCTACACTTTTAACTCACTCAGTTGAATCCCTACGAACCATTAGTAAATGAATTGAGGCTAGCGAACAATTTTCATAATCAACTAAGTGATATATCGTTGTTTGTATAGCCAAGGTCTGCAGAGTGTAGCAGTAGATAATATAATGATAATAAATGATAATGAGTTCAGAATTAGTGGAAAAGTTTGTGTAGTTGAGATAAATGGATTACATACAGTGTGACAGCCTCCACAGGAAACGAGCCGTTTTGCATAAGATGATACCGTAGATCGCCTCCGAGTAAGAGATCCTGCACGAGAAACATGTCTTCCTCATCTGAAACAACAATAAACATTAAGCATCTCCTTTTTTCATCTTTTCTTTGCATTCCACGAGGAAAAAGCACGCAACCACTGAAAGATTCACTTAACGTATTGTTTCCTCTGCATAATGCATGAATTGAGGTAGGTATAAGTAAAACTGCTAATAAATGATGAGCAATAGAACAGTTCAAAAAGATTGAATTGGATGAACATAAAAGTAGATAGGTATGTGGTGGAAGTAGGTACGAACTGAATCATTGGGGAAATCGGGAAACGATTCAAACGGTGTATTATCCGTGTCTACACAGTAATTTTAAAGCTGTCAGTGTGAGTAGCACACAGAAATGATGCTTACCACTTGAAGACTACATGTTACACGTTGTAGTTGGAAGAGAAAGCAGGTGTGTGTGCAAGTTGTGTGGAGTTATGTTCAGTGATGCATCAGAATTTCATATTTGGGTGAGTGAGTAATAAATAGGAAGGAAACTGCTTTCGGTAGGTGGAAAGGTTTCGAATTGGTACATTGGAATTGGAACAGTGTGTATTTGTGTGTGTGTGTGAGTAGGTTTTATTGCTGAAGGTGTGTCTTTCTGATGCTCGTGGGTTTATTCGGAGGAAGTACGACAGAGAGTGACAGACAGACAGGAAAGATATTCAGATAGGATGTAGAATATATTGCTACGCGTGTGAAAGTTAAGGGAGACTCGAGACTACTTAGAGAAAGCACTTGCGGCAATGGGCCACCAATGTGTCTTACGTTAATCTAATTAACGTGTGTAAAGCCCCATCTAAAATGTTCACTTACCGTGAAACGAAAACCACAAGTTGACAAGGAATGGATGATCCAGCTGTGTCAAAATTTCTATTTCTCGAAGTACATTACGAAGTGCGTCTCGTTCAAAACAAACTGCTTTGCTCATGTACTTCATCGCGTACATTTGTCCAGTATCTTTCTTCTGAACGATGCATACCTAGTAAATTATACAAGATTTATATTTAGTCTTTAATCGACATCATTAGTCTGGCTTTGATTGGGTAGTAAATTGTGTTGTCAGGTGAGGTGAAGTGTAGGTTTAATCCTTCCTGAGGAGGAACATAACTACTCCTTCTATTTTGTTAGAGAATTCTATATTAAGACTCCTTTCTCCTTTCGTCTGCGACTAAAAGAAGCTGTGCATGTCATACAGATGCGTTCAGGTGTCTCCTCAATACTTTTCTCCTCTCCGTTCTCTAATGCTACAGAACACATACACTTTGGAACTGATACTTCTGAAAAATTGTGGCGACGAAATCGAGTCACGTTTCAAAAAGATTGTTTCATAAATGTTAATTCTGAGGACCTGCAGTGGGACTTACCTTTCCAAAACTCCCTTTTCCAATCGCTCGTAGAATTTGGAAGTGGTCAAAGTTGACTGCAAAGCAAGAAATAAAACACCATTTTTGTTGTTTGTAATGCTTACGGATTAAATGATGTTATGGAGAGAAATTTGATCTTGCACTTAGTTAGTACACAGGGAGAGCTGAGTTTGCTTTTGACAAAATTGATCAACCCAATTTAAAAAAAAAATACCAGAATCGGAGAAAAAACTCCTAAAGTGTATTTCACAAAGGACACGCTATTCCTTTGGGAGGCTCAGATTACAATACAAGAGCATTAGGCATTAAGAATCAACCCACCCAGAAATTAGCTTTCTTGAATGGGTCGACCTTCCTTTTAGTTAATGTTTCATGGAAGAATCGTAGAGTTTCTTGCTGAGTCTCCATAAGTCTGTACTAAAGAACGAACTACGCAGATTAAAATCAGAGCAACTCGCTTTATTGCAGTCATTGCTTCAAAACATATGTGATCATTTTGCTGTGAACATTTTCAGGCTGCTTATTGATTACAAAGAGAGCTAGAGGAGCGAGGAATCCCTTTGCACTGTGTGTGTGTGTGTGTGTGTGTGTTTATTTCTCTAAGTCTCTCCCCGAATCTGAGATTGCGAGCATGAAAAGCCTCCTCATCTAAAAGTTAATCGCCATGAATAGAATTTTGCCATTTTGTTTAGCCTCTCTCCTGTTTCAGAAAACACGTAAGCTTGTGATACACCTCGTCAAGTGCCAACAAAAGCTCAGCATCCTGCTGTACTTTCAAGGCTCTATGGAAGTATGAAAGGCCTGAGCAAGCAAAAGTCAAGAGGAAAGGTGAATCGTCGTGATGTTAATTTGGTGCTGGTGCGGAGTGAGATGCGAGTAAATCGGACAGGCTAGGCAAGAGGTTATGTCG
>JAQGAD010000354.1:0-43805 GCA_034696625.1 Isotomurus palustris | reverse complement strand
TCCACCAACGCGTCTCTTCCGCGATCGCGTTTCTCCTCCACCAACTCGTGCGTCTCTCTCCACCAACGCGTCTCTCCTCCACCAACTCGTGCGTCTCTCCTCCACCAACTCGTGCGTCTCTCCTCCACCAACTCGCGCGTCTCTCTCCACCAACGCGTGCGTCTCTCCTCCACCAACTCGCGCGTCTCTCCCCACCAACGCGTCTCTCCTCCACCAACTCGTGCGTCTCTCCTCCACCAAAATTTGATTAAATTTGCTTAGTACTATCTAATAACAAATAATGAGATGTATCTAATTAGCACACAATAAACATTAGCGAACATGTTATAGTGTATTAAACAAATATCTGTTTGAAAATACAACTGAAAATATAATAATAATACAATGTTAATATAATATATCATATTTTAGCATTCTTCACAGAGGAAACCAATGAAGTAAGGGTATTTAAAAACAAACCAAACCTTCTGACAATAAAATGAACCCAACAAGATAATTGAAATTAAATCTCTACGTAAACTCTGCTCTCATAATTAAAAATAATTCAAGGATGTGGGTGAGATATATTTTTCCCTGAATTTAAGACGAGATATAAGTCAACAGGTCCAAAATCGATTTTCTATTTCTAATAACTTTATCCTGTATTACACGAATGAGAATTGTAGTTGTCAGTATGAGTAATATAGGAACTATATATACCATATCAGGAGAGTTAGGATATTCGGGAGAGCAGTCAAAAGTGAAGCTCATGCTCATCTCTGTTGGCTTTGTAAATGTTGAAAAAATGCTTTCAAGAAGTTGTGTAATGAATTCCCCCCCTTTAATGTCTACTTGATAAGTAAAAGTAGAGTTTACAGGCTCTGGCAACACCTGATTAGATGTTTGCTGGATGGAAAGTAAGTGATCTTCTAGGTCCGATTGCCAAAAGATGCAAATGACGATGGGGAGCAGTAATTTCCATGTCGAAAGACACCACTTTGTACAGAAAATAACAAAAGTCATCTCCTTTACTACAATGTTGTATGGATAGTTTCTAACATCTTTTTGTGCTTGTTGGAAGTAACGAATAAATAAAAATAGATGCAACAAAAGAGTTATATACTTTCGTGCGAAAACTATGTCTTCAATTCTTTCTCTAGCTTTATCAGCATTTCCTAAAAAAGAATACTGTAACAAAGTGGAGTTGGCATAACTTTCTGAGTGTTTAATAGCAACAGTAAACTCCGTAGATGTTTTTATGAACTCCAATCCCTGATTAAGGCTGGAAACTGCAGTCTCAAGTAGGATTAACGCTTCTGAAGGCAACTCGCAAGCCTTTGACGCATTGAGAGATTGCAATCCCTCACAAGCTGCTACCCCAATTGAAACTAACTTGCAAAGAAACTCAAGATTCCTGCCAACAACGTTGGAACATTTCCGTTTGTGAAACTCGCCGTCAACTATACACTTATTTAAATTTCCCGATACGGATGTAGCACAAGATGTAATTAAGGAAGAGAAGCTACTTCTACCTTTCTTTAAATATTTTTCAATTTTCTGAAGTGGCTTCATGATTTCGTCAGTGATTGCACCTGTAATAGCGTTCACTTTTTGAAATGATTCAATGCTATCAACTAATTGTTCTAAAATTTGTTCTCTATAATGATCTGCTGCCAGCAATGGCTCCATTTGAGATTTCTTAGCCAAACAGTCCATTGTATTCTCTATAACTACTGTGGAGTTGACAAAATAGGCTACGGGATTTCTAATTATTATATCGATCCCAGCTGCAATAAGTGTAGTAGAGAGAATCTTAAAGAACAAAAATGGTAAGACTAACGTGGCAGCTTTCTTCTTGTCTAAAGTATTTAGAAACATCGTAGGTATCATCAACGATGCAGTAGCAGCAATCGCAAAAGAAGTTGCGATTGAGACCCATAAATGGATTAGTGTAGTGAGAGTCCAGGTAAAAATAAAACTACCAACAGCGAGGTTGAGAATAGTTGCGCACCACGTTGAAACACCATTCCTGAGACCAGGGCGCTCTAAATTTCGACAATTTGTTAAAAATTAGATTGAAATCATGATGAGTTATCACAAAATATAAAACGCCTTATAAAAGAATTCATTACCTTCTATGAATAGAATGAGATTTCTCATATTGAGGCAGCGTTTATTCACCCCAGACTTGAAGTCAAAGTTGCGATGACATTGATGGATGAATCTTGAGGATGCAATGAAGCCTACAATGAACTCATAAGTCTGGTTTGGACCTTCTGAAAACTAGATTTCCAATGCATAATAGAATCAGAACGAGATGAGACAAGGATTGGTAAACAATGCCTTAAACCATTCATTTTAAACTTTAACCTAAAATAACCAGCTGTTGTTTTCACTTATAATTGCTTTGTGACTCATGATTATGTGTCACAAGATATAAGTCAATTTCTATCTCCATCAAGCTTTTAGAATATGTAGGTCCGAGTTTGTTTTTTGAGTCATGTTTCTGAAGTATCACAGTTTTCATATTTAAATCATCGATCTGATAATCGAAGTATGTAGAGTTCAAAAAATTCATTCCAAGAACAAGATAAGTTATAGCAAAACGTACCTTAGCCCTTTAACCATAATCTTTGTCAAACGTAAAATAAAACTGCTACATATATTGTTTTCAATCATAATACCATTGTGACTAATGATTATGTGTCACAAGACATGAGTCAATTTCTATTTCCATCATGCTTTTAGAATATGTAGGTCCAAGTTTGTTTTTTGAGTCATGTTTCTGAAGTATCACAGTTTTCATATTTAAATCATCGATCTGATAATCGAAGTATGTAGAGTTCAAAAAATTCATTCCAAGAACAAGATAAGTTATAGCAAAACGTACCTTAGCCCTTTAACCATAATCTTTGTCAAACGTAAAATAAAACTGCTGCAAATGTTATTTTCACTCATAATAGCTTTGTGACGCATGATTATCTGCCACAAAATGTCAATTACTATCTCAATCAATATGGAAGAATATGTACATCCCAGTTTGTTTTTTGAGTCATGTTTCTGAAGTACCACAAGTTTAAATTGTGACGAGAAATATGATAGTTGAAGTTAATACAGCTCATAAATTTTATTTAAGTAGAAAAACCGAATTTATTTATTAATATGTTAAGAAAATCAGTATAAAGACATTTAGATCAAGCACAAACTAATTATTAGTGGGAAGGATGGATAAAAACGATATATGAATCAAAGTAAAGGAACAATGTACTACTAAATGAAATTTTTGCAGTTAATGAAAATATTACATGTACATTACTGTAACTTTTACAACAAGTATAAATAATTCAATTTCTGTTTGCAATTAGTTAACACACTTAACACACTGATAATACCAAAAATACAACATTAGAATTAAATAAAAGAAAAAATATCGCGCTTTTGCATAGCTAAGCACATCGATTCACTCAATTCGAAATTGTCCCATCCCAGATGGAGCAGTATTGGTTCTTGGTGGCTGCGAGTTCATGACTTCCCCGGGATCGCTGTAGAGATGTTCACTTGCTCCAACTTCATTCACATGCGAGGTGGATGATTCGTGTACGCGAATCCTATCGCTGCCCAGGGTTTGGGCACCAATAGTTTGGATGTTCTGAATGATACTGGATCTCATGGCCTGTATCGCCTCCTTCAGTTGCTGACCATCGATTCTCATACGAGACTCGCCTTCGGGTGAGATTGCAAAAGAGTCTGCAGGCGTTTCTGGATATTAGTTCAAAACATTATTACATGCCAATAAGAAAATCAAAAACTGCATTTACAATAAGGAAATGGAATGAAATTACCTTGTGATTCCACAGGCTCGAGAAGAATTGCATTTGGGTCGGGCATATTTTTTGTTCCAAAAATACATGGACAAAGACAGGAAGACCAAGTCAAGTCCCTAAATTGCATTGCCCGTGGTTCAAAACCATTCCTTTTGGGCTTTATAACTGTAGGAAGCTCGTGCGCTCTCCCAATAAACTTAGTTGGGAAACTACGACAAAGTACGCCGAAGGCAAAACATTTGACCTTTTTTTCTAGTGGGCTTATGACAAGCAGTAGAAAAGAACAAAAAAGAAAACCTAGTAAATTCCCAAAAGAATAATCAACTATCATCGAGCCGTTGTATATCACGGCGTATGAGACTAAAAACCGATACAAGAAATGGTCTAGTAAAAACACCATAAGCCCTGCACCAACAACACATCCGAGGATTAAATGTCTACCGTGAACATAAGCTTTCAACGCAAACTTAACTCGGTCAGAATTACTTTTTTGGGTGCAAAAGGCATTATACTGATTAATTTCGCAGAACATGAATAAAATCGTGTAAAAATATGCGAGTAACGGGGCACTCAATAAGGCATAATGAAAAAATCTACATTCTGCTTCTAAGTTACCTATTATGCTTTCTAGTAAGTCTTCAGCGTCAGAAAAAAACCCTACCTTTATCATTATCCGCAGACTATCTATGATACCTTCTACAGCAGGATTAACCCACAACCACGACCCAAATGCAAACAAGGATACCAGCCCCGTGCCAGACAAGACCATTGGGATGAGAATTTTGAAGCTGACCCTACAATTATGATAATATTCGTGTAAACAAGCAACGTAAAAACCAAGCAACGTAACAAACAGAGTTCAGTTTACCTGATGTACTTATTGGCGTAAGACCCCAAAACGACGTATGACGCCAACAGAGCTGGTGCAGATAAAGAGATGTACCAGGGGGTTGCGAATTGGTTCCACGTGTACATCAGTCCAACTCCGTAGACAAAAAACCAGGCGATACCAAGGCCAATGGCTACAATCACCTTCTTGACCTCCACCTGAGACAGGCAAGTGCAGCCCCTACATTATGCATATCAATTGTTAAAAAATATTAAACCCAAGTCTTAATATTCAGTAAAATCTAAGAACTAAAAAATCCAGACAAAATTTAACTTACACATGGCAATTCCGTTCAATTACGCAGGAAACTGAAGAGGTTTCGACAGTTGATTCCTCTAGAAAGGACAAGATTCAACTGCTGAAATCAAATGCTGGTTCTAAGTCCTAACATCTTTTTAAATGATCGAATGTTTGAACAAGTGTTCCATGACGAATTGTTTCAGGGCAAAGCTTTTCTGTTCTAATAAATGGAATACTGCAGCTTAGGAACAGGTCACTTAAAAAAGAAATCAATTCCGAGAAAGAAAATAACAATTGGGTCGCCTATATTTAGACCAAAGAAGATTAGCTCAAAATCGTATCGCTCAAAGCTTTTATCCTATCACAATGACTAATACTTCACGCAAAACATAATGAGACGTCTTTTAGTAAAGTCAAGAGTAAAGGTTCAGAATGAGTCACTAGAAGGAAGAACGGCACACACTCAAAAAATGGTTGTCTATTTTAAGGCAAGGAGGACTTATGAACTTCTTCCTTTATTTAAGACTTATAAACATTGTTTAATTTTGGGTTAAAATGTAGAGCAAAGGTTGGAAATATCAGTTTATCAAAAATAGCCACAGCTCATACTCCACGTAAAAAGAAAGTTCAGAAAAGTAAACCACATTGTTCTTTTTTAAATAGTACACTATAAATACCATTCCACAACCTCCGACAAGAACGCTGTTTTGGGATTCAGTCTACTCTTTAACTTGAGTTGTTGTAGTTGCTCCAGATTCAAAGTCACGAACAAAGTAAGTAACTTATTTCCTGCCAAAAGTAATGGCATCGTACGATCCGAGACATTTTTGCTTCAAATGCAACTCTCCGCATCACCAGTCATACGAGTGCCCCTTGAACGAGTCTACGCTGCCTTTGCAGCAACGAAGACGACAATTTTTGGGTGCAGACGAAGACTACAATTCTCGAGAAGCTCAGCGTAGAGCAGCTAAAACCTCAGGCGTGCAAGAATTTGTGCAGGGCTCAGTAGCAATGCCGGTAAGTCGGGTTTTTTGTCGATTTTGTTATGAAAGTATTTATTCCAAATCTGTCCATGTGTATCTTGCAGTGGCAATCTGTCTTATCGGAAGTGGAGCAGCTAATAGACAGGTTCATTGCAGTCCGGGACCGTCTTGCGGTAAACCAGGTTGGTAACTACACTATGGATCCTACTGTTTGTGACGAAGTGCACAATGCTGCAGTCCGCCTGGAAACTGAAGTTCGTTCTTACATGGATCGGACCAGGAAGATTCTACCCGTTGGGTACAAGGTAAGACCTGTTCAAGGAAATGGAAGTTGTAAGTGGGGGTTACATTTCTTTCATTACTTGGTTACAGAAGCTGGAAACCGAGCAAATGAACCATCTCGATCGAGGTATTTTACTTGGAAAGCTAAAAGACCTTACAGCTTATCGGAATGACATCTGGGGAAAAGTTGAGGGAAGGAAACATTTTTCACGCAATGTGGCCCTAACAATCCACGAGTTCAAAGGTCTGCACTCAAAATCAATTAACTGCATTAACGGATTCATCCAATATCTGGCGATGGACCCAGTGGACGCGAACATGGCATCCATAGATGATCAACTAGTGGAGGTATCTGTGAACCTTAAAATAATGGAGAACCGCGCGGAATTCCTGAGAGCCAATGCTGGACTGGGGGCGGCAGTCGACTCGAAAATTCAGGAAACGAGACAAAGGTTGAAAAATGCGAATTTGCTTCGCAGAGTCTATGAAGAAAAGCAGGTAATTAAACATACACATTTTTTTTCATGCATTGAATAACACATTGAATAACCGGTTTTGTTTCAAATTCCAGTCTACCTGCAGGATCTGCTCTACGAGGAAGATCACATTCGTCTTTGTGTGTGGACATGGGTGTTGTCAAATTTGCAAAGGATTAGTGGTCAATAAATGTCACTTGTGTGACAATACAGATGTTTGGACTGTTCCAAAATTTATGTAACTTCGCAGTTTACATTAGTTGATTTGCTGTTTAGTATATCATATATATATTTAATAATTTTATACAATTATTTCGTATGAATTGATCAGAATCAACGATGTTTCCACTTTGTTCAGATTCTCTTATACACACGGGAGTTGCGTGTTTTGGCTTATCAAAGGCAGTCGTACACTATCTTTTGACGAAGTACGTGGATTCACAAAAAGGGATACCCATTGAAATGGAAGATATTTCCTGTCCGCAACTGAGACATTGCATAAGTCTGGTTCGTTCTCTAAAATCAAAACAAAGTTCTTGTCAATTTGATATTATAAGTTTGATTCCTTTCTCTTTTTAGTTGGACGGATGGATACCAGGCAATCCGCTTTCTACCGAAAACAAACACGCTTTACTGGAGCAAGCCGCGATCGCGGGATTCAATGCCCCCCTTGATTTTGAGAATAAAATCCCTTTAAGAGAAGCCTTAATAATTCATCACGTCATCGATTCTCGGAAATCTCAGTTGGATGACTTAAAGATAGCTTTTCGAGAGACCGGACTTTTGGATTTTATAGATGGAAGGGAGTACCTTTGGGAAGCAGCATTTCCTCCAGTATCTGCTCTTACGTTTACTCCTGCTACAATAATGAGGAACATTGAGTTTGAAGGCGAGTCGAGTGGTGCATTTGAGGATGCCTTGAAGAATATCCTGGAGGAATTAAGTGAGTACACAAGATCTTGTGTTATGTGTTTTAGGTGAACTTGTGAAAGTAATGTCTGACTTCTTGTTATTTTAGGTCCAGAACAAATAAGAAAGCTCCTGATTTTCTGGACTGCTTTTCCAATACTTCCAAATGAAAAGCTCACAGTGGCGGTTGGGGATTACGATTTCAGGGTATCAACATGTCTTAATACGATGTACATACCACACAACATGGATTTCAATGAATTTAAAGTTCAGCTGAAAGCTTGTATTGAAATTGGATCAGCTGGCTTTGGCAGCGTTTAACATCCTTTTAATTAACTTTCCCAAAAAACAGTGTAAAGTTAATAGTTTATTCAAATTTGATATGTTCAGCTAATCAAATAACACAAATGATCCAAGATCTTGGAATGAGTGAGTACAGTTTACAGAATTCCAAGTCGTGTTAGAGCGTTTATGTAAATGTCAACCCCGAAGTTTTCAGACTCCTGTATTACATCTAATGTCTCTAGATATTCTTGTTCAGATTCGGTTAGTGCTGCTGGTGCAATAAATGAGATCTCATTATTGGTTGTAAACTGGCTTAGGTCTTGACTTTCATTTACGTTAAAGTAAACATCTGGGACGTCCAGCTATTGATATACAGACGACATTACTTGTGAACTTTACGCAATTAAATTCTAAAAAAGTGCATAAACAACTTGCTTCTGGCATGCTCATATCATATGCTGGTGGGGGGAGATGAAGCAACATTAACTGTTCAGGAGAATAGTTATTCTCCGATGACAGTGGGTGAGAATTCCACCCACTCCTGAACTCCTCCAAAGAATTATTGATTCGTGGAATATAAATGTGGCGAAATATTGTCATATTCAAGTTATTTTCAATCGAAAGCAGGCCTTGGTTTTCTAACAAGATAAAGGCTTGCTTGTAAACAGCCAAACAAGCTGAGTGGACATCTCCCCAAAATCTTTCGATCCTAGAATACCATTAAGTTTAACGGTTGATATAAATATTTGATACCAGGATCCTGGTAGTTCTTAGTACCTTTGGTTATGAACCGATCGACCACATATGTGGCTATTTCTCCCGGTTCCTCGATTCTCCAGCATGTACGATGCTACTAGAACATTTTCACCTCCTGGAGAGTAATAGTTCTTACTGTATTTATCAGTCAATTTCCATCAAAGCGATAAATTTTGGTCACCTTTGTCACTGCGACACCTATACGGGATCCTGTATCTTTCCACACCTTTCAAGAATGAATTCAGGTTAGAAATAGCCGAATTATCAGTTCCTGCTTCCAAATACGTGCAAGTCCGACTTTTTCCGTCAATTCCGCCTCTTACAACAATTCCCCACCTGGAATAAAAACAAAATCACTAATGCATCTTGGGTATTGCATTTCAAAAATTAATCTTTACCTTTTCAGCTTCAAATGTGTATCTATGTGCCACATTGAGTTTGAGTATTTAACAGAATACTTCCGTCGGACAATTACCCTGCTTAATGAAAGACGGCTGTACACTCCAGCTGGATCTACTTCCCACATTATCCTTCGTATGTGAAGAACTGGAATCTTAAATCCGCGATTAATCAGATATCCTTGCATTCTTTTAAATCCTGTATTCGGGAACTGATTGAGGATCTCCCTAACAATGTTCTGTAAGGATTCCCAAGGTATATCGGTGTAGGAGCTTCTAACCTGCGTAAAGTTGGCAATCCTGGTTAAATGTTAACAGCATGACTATACAATGCATGTAAAATATTTTTGGACTTACTGAGATCTCAGATTCTGCCATTCTTCTATGAAGAGTCCTGATAGAAACCCCTAGCAACGTAGCAATCTTTGTGGCTCGAAAATTCATTGCCAACATCACCTCAACAGAACCTATGTCAATTTCAATTATTGGGCGGCCTACTTTACGATCCCTTGTGTCCGGTTGTTCAAGAAGTTCTATCACGTCTGATACTTTCAAGAACCATGCTGACGTTTCAGAATCTGCATCCAGGTGTAAGTGAGCTTCTTGAATAGAAATCAATTTGCTTATAACTGCGTCTACTTCACACGGAGTTGTTTGAATCATGGACGAGACTTCGATAAAGCTGTCTATAGTTAATTGCCTCAAATACTCCATTGTTCTTGATTTTAGCTTTCCTTTAGTGTTTAAAACAAAAATTTATTTTAATTACGAGATCTCGTACAGTAATAAATAATTATTAAGTATGATTTAAAACCTTATACTACACTGTGAAAGGACCAGTTCATGAATTTCATGACAAACAATGTCAGTGAGTGAAAAGACGCGTTGATTGAAGACGCACGCGTTGGTGGAGGAGAGACGCGTTGGTGGAGAGAGACGCACGCGTTGGTGGAGGAGAGACGCACGCGGTGGTGGAGGAGAGACGCGTTGGTGGAGAGAGACGCACGCGTTGGTGGAGAGAGACGCACGCGTTGGTGGAGAGAGACGCACGCGTTGGTGGAGGAGAGACGCGATCGCGGAAGAGACGCATTGGTGGAGGAGAAACGCGATCGCGGAAGACACGCGTTGGTGGAGGAGAAACGCGATCGCGGAAGAGACGCGTGGGTGGAGGAGAGACGTGTGTATAAAATGAGAGAGGTGTGTAGTGAAATGAGAGACGTGTGTAGTGAAATGAGAGACGTGTGTAGTGAAATGAGAGACGTGTGTAGTGAAATGAGAGACGTGTGGGCAACATGAGACGTGTTTTGGTTGGAAATTCAAGAGACGTGTGTTGGTTTAGAGAAAGGGAGAGTGAAAGGAGTTTTGGCAGGGAATTCACCCGATACACATGTACACACATGTACACACATGTAGACAGAAACACAAAGTGTGTTAATACTTTCCAATGCTTTCTCTAATCCAAGAGGAACAATACTACGTGTGTGTGTGTGTGTGTGTGTTTGTATATATACTTTGCGTATACACAACTAGAAATAAATACGTCTGATCTGAAATCTGCAAGTCTCGAAACTTTGTGAGTGCTTGAATTTCAGATGTCAGTAGCAAACAAGGCTCTCACTTACCTGATTCCCCCACGAGATGTATCATAGTTGAGAGTTTTGTTCCCCTGTTTCCAAAGTATTGTGTACAAAATGGGAAGATGAGTGATGATGCACCGGAGTTCAAGAGTTGATCCAGCGTTGTAGAACTTGTCGGATATGGGTCTTCCTAAATCATCCACTATGCTTATCTTAGGTACTGCAACACAGAACACACACACACACATATAAGAATGAGAACCCCAATAAGATTGTACTTTTACTACATGCGAATCCTTGTGAATTGTCAACTTATTCTCGGAGATATGAATATTTATGACCTCTCGTTTCCTCATTATACCAATCGACAAGCTCCAAAAAGGTTTTAACTTTTTTAAACGACACATTTCATGTAGTTTGATGGGTCCTTGAGTGTAGAGATAATTCCCTATTTGCATTCACAAAATGTTCTTGGAGGAAACGGGGAAAAACGGATTGAATTCAGAATCATCATTGGTATTAGCATAGTAATAGACGTACAAAGAAAGAGAGAGAGAGAGATCCCCATTTCATTCAACACGTCAGCCCCACTCAATTTCGAAAGATCCCTAGATAGATAACAAACGCCCGTTCCTAAAATGTCGTCGATTCCTCCCGTTGTCAAACACATTTTCTATCCTTTCCTTTAAAAACTAACCATTTTTCTCCATTATGGCAACTTATACGCGTAAGTGGAAAACGAGACTTCTCTTCTCCCTCCCTTCATCTCGAACAAGAAGATACTATCTAATCTCATTCACTTGTACAGGAACACACTTTTTCAGATCCAGTTAAAGTACACACACCCACTCACCCTTCTCCGAGACTCCCGACTGTTACGCAGTACTTCTATGTTACCCGTACTTTCACCTTCAAGTCTGAAAGTTCACGGGTTTCGATAATGCATATACCTACTCTGATATACATATACGTGCATTCTTCTAATGGAATGTAATTCACTCTAACATCTCCTTTTACTACAGTGCCCAATGCAATAAAAAATAAATTGAAGTAGAGATGCCTTGTGTGTCTGTAGGAGTATGGAGTATTGAAGACCATTACCATCCCTAATCGTTCCTTTGATTTCATTCCTTCTCTCTATAAATAGAAATAAAGTTAGACTTTCACTACTCCGAACATAATTTTGTTGAGGGAGCTTGTGCGTAATAAGACTGCTGCTCGAACAAGTTGTTTGTGTTACTAACATACAAATAAATTCAGTCTCTGTACTGCAATTCCTCTCCTGTCTTTGAAACAATAATAACGCCAAGAGTGAGTATCAAATAAAGCAATTACTTTTTAAGTGTGACGTGTGATCAATAGGTCAATTGAGATATTCGTCTGCGAGTGTGTGTGGAGTAGAAATCTAATGTAGTTTGGTAGTGAAGGGATATCCGTAAGAATTAAAAGAAAGAGGCTACCACAAGAGAAACACACATACACACACACACACACATATCACAGCATCTTCTATAAGTAATGAAAGTAATGATAATTTGGCCGCACATGTTCTTTACTACTGAAACGGCGTAGGATGGGCAGCCGTAACTTTTCTGCTTTTTGGATTCCACACATACAAAGCTTTTTATTGGTCTGGAGTGACTAATAAATCTACTTTGAAAGAATTATTCAAGGTGCAATTTGTCTTGTGGTCTGAGGGCAAACCCATTTTCTCTTGTGCAATGTCTCATGTCATCGTGTCTCTTAAGGAAGTAGGAGGAGTCCGAGTCCTCCCACCTTGTCTGCCCCGTGTGTGTGTGTCTCCCTAACTGCTTGGGTGGAAGAAGTGTCTACGTGTGGAAGTTCGCAATGTGGACCGTTCTACTCGTAGATGGCTGCAATTTCCTTTTAATTGCACTTAGGAAATTACTAGAGAGAAAAAAACTGAAAGATTGTTTAGCATTGTACGATGGGAATTGAGTGATTCATTTTGTTCTGAAATGGATTTGATTTTATGGTTTCATTTTAATTTGTAGTTCATTCATTTAATATTTACTGTTAGTGTGATGCCTTTGAATTGAAGCTGCCAACACTTTTGATTTAAAGTTCATTTATTACTTTCTAGTGTTTGCAGTACCTGCACGTAACGAATTATTCTAAACGAAGGTTTCTTGAAGTAGGACAACAAAGGCGTAACAACTTTCTCTGTGATGAATAAATAAAACCAATAAGTTAGGTCATCCATTTCTTTAGTGCTAGTTACTGCAAAATATAATGAGAGTACTTCTATCGGAAATATGTCGAGATTACCCGTATGTTTGATGAATACTCGATTCTGGTTTACTACCAACTAAACATTTCCGGAGTACCAAGGTTAGCGTGGTATGAGTAATTCAATGATTCCGAAGTAGAAGCTGGACGAATGCGAACTTTCTCCCACGTTTAAAAGCGACACATTAAATTCCGTTATGACACCGACAATAAGACTTAAGTGGTTATACAGTAGGCACCTGTAATAAGAAATGATTTCATGTGCCATTCGTCTGCTTTTTTATGCTGAGGCTATTTAAATTCCCACCATGTTGAAATGTCCTGAAAGTTCTGATACTTTAAGTGATGCATTGTATATGACAATTTATTTCGAATGGACTTTGCTAGACCGACACCATTCCGTTCGTATGCAGGCTTTAATATAAGATCTAAAATATGCCCCGTAGATAAGGTTCTTGCGAATTCTCGGATTTTTTATTCGCACTTGAGTTCTGGAGTTAAAAGTGGCCTGTGTAGAATGTGAAAGTGTATGAAATCCACGCGGCTGGTATATATTATTCTTTGGTTGTTGAATAAATAAGGTGTGTGTGTATCTGCAATATGTTTCCTATCGCATGGAGAAAGTCAAGGGAATACGGCGAGGACACGTTGGATATTTATGAATGATGATAGAGTTGCACCGCACAAAAATAATGTCTGTATTCCATACTAAGTACCCCTCCTTAAGGGAACTACCTTTCTGCCCCTGCTTGTTACCTACTTCAGATTTTAGGGTTATGACAAACCATATCAGTAAAAAGTTAAGGTGCATTCGCCTTTACAACGGTCTCTCCCATCGCAATAAATAATAACATGGAACTGCGCTACATGGAGCTTTTCATGCGAATAAAATTTGGCACTCATGACTCATTCTTAGACGCCGTAGAATTCCACGCTTCTAGAGTTTCCCCAACCTTGTGAAGCACTGGAGAAAGTATCGTATTTTGCATAAGAAAACGCTGTGAGTTGCTACACATAGCGTGACTGTGTCAATAACGAATTAAAAGAAGGTTTAAAAACGGCAGAGTCAAATGATAAAGAGTTTTCAGTCCTACGGGCAGTTTTCTCCGTGCTTCATCATTATTTACACTCAAATGCTTCACATTTGATCCGTTTTGGCTTTCTAAGTTTCACGGACCTTTACCGTAAAAAAGATCATCTGAGACATGGTTGCATACAACAAAAGTCTTTTTCACTTTCCCTTGCGGATTCCACGAGTGGAAGGAAGGAAGAAGAAGAACACGTGCCTCGAAGGAAGAAGGAATAAAGTCAAAGGAGATAATTTACTTGAGCCCTACGTGTCTCGTGAAATTAGCACGTATTTACTCCGGACGAATGGATCTCTCTAAACTAAAAGACCCATTCATCGTCCCCAGACTACTACGAGCCAGAGAGTGCCACACTCGTCTGTATCAGCGTTTCTCCTGTTCTCACAAAATTCATCCGGACTCTCTCTTCGAAGATCTCGTCTGTGATGACTTCTCTGAAGCTTCTGCTGGCTTTCTCTCTCTCCCTTTTCTCCCTCTGCTTTTGAACTGTAAAACCCATCAGAATTCGCACTTCGACTCAAGTTCACTCTTCTCAATAAACCAAGTTACATTAATAAACCATTTGATAGGGTGTCTATTTCTTATGTGAAGTGACTAATCTTGTTTCCTACATTCCCTCGTGGTTTTCCGGCCTGTGTACTTCTAAACCACGTTCTCTGGTGTATTTGCCCTCCTTTCTTCCCATCCGGCTTTCTCCTCACACATATATTAAATACATGGTGTGAAATAAGGCCCATTTAATACTTAAGATTTAAGCCTTGAAGACTGAAGACGCAGACATTCCTTCCCTTGTGCTTTTACTAATCGAACCCGGAAATCCACACAGGATGTTCTTCTCTCTTATCTCCTTACACTAATAAGGAAGTGTAATAAATGGGGATATTTCCAATGCCTTTGCCCTTTATTACACAAATCCTTCTGTTGTTCATATTGAAACAAACCATTAAGGATAGCTTTAAGTCTTCATCCTTTGGAATCCACGCGGTGTGTGTGTGTGCGTGTGTTAGACTTGCTTCTCTCTCTCGCTCTCCTTTCCTCTCCGTCTACTTTTACAACTTACTTTCCCATTTATACTCATTTCGCGAGGAATTGAAAAAGCTTTCCTGTGTGGTTTCTCTTGTGGCTTTAAGGGGAAATGTCTGTCCTTGACAGTTTCGGGATTTTCTCCTTTGGCTCCAGAAATTATCTTAAGCTTTTAAGATCCCTGTGGTATCTGCGGTGGGATGGTGTGTGTGGAGTAATAGTAATATCAGTTGTAGTTAGGAGTTCAAGTCTAGTGTAAATGGATTGTGTGGAAATGTCGTCTACACATACTTGATGCTTTCCTTACCGCAAACCACAAAACCCAACGTGCGAACTGTGGAGATGGAAAGAGTTGCGTTTGAAGGTGGTTTGCTTCACACTGCCAATAATACTTGGAATTCTTATTAAAATCTCAATAGAAAATTTCAATGTATTTCGAATTCGAATAATCAACTGTCTCGACAATCCGTTATTTCTGTCTGAGTCTGCCCTTCCAGCGTTTGCCTAGGGTCACGTAAGACTCAAAAAGGGGTAGATTTTTTCTTAAAAGATTTTAATGTTCCCAAGAAGTCATATTGGACATTTCAAAAAACCCTGCCCTGCTATGTGGGAAGTACATCTTTCTCCTAAAGATATTATCATACTCATCCGTTTATATTCAAGAAAAAATTGACTTGTGCTTTGATACATTCTAACTTCTGGAAGAAACGTAGTCAGTAGTATTCGTACGTGAATTGTTAACCCAAGAAATCGAGAGAAAGTCTAAGTCTCCTTTCTCCTCAATATTATCATATCGACCGGAGAAAAAGAAGGAATCAAAACTGATTTATATGTCAGATCGAAATATGGGAATATTTGCAGACTACAATGACTACTTGCAAATCGCAGTTGCGTGCTTGCTGTCGTAGCGTGCTAAACATTTCTCTAGATTTCTTTTGATGTAAAGTAATGATGCACTTTGGACTTTAGTTAGACCGTATGCTTCTACAGCACTTAAGTGTCAGCAGATGTGTGCAGGTTGGAATTGGGCTGCTGCGGCGGTTGGGAAGCCCTTTTATTTATTTAAAATAAATATAAGTTTTGATGTGATGTAATGTAATTATTACTTGGGGGCTTCAAGCATTTCTGCATTTCACACGAATTTCTGCCCATTAGTAAGACGAAGCTTAGAAGATAGATTACACGGATGTGTGAATAAATAAAATCTCCCGTCAAATCTCACTTGCGGAGGAAATTACCTGTCTGTTTAGAAGACGATTTATACCCTATGTTTTGGCAAACTTTAATTCAACTGAAAGTTCAAAGTATTTCTCCATTGGTGGGATATAAATATCTAACATTTCGCTGATTTATCGAACGAGTAAAAGTTATTCACGTACAGACTCAAGCTAGCAGATTGTTCGCATCTATTTCCGCTCTAAATCTGCTCATAAACCTCACCGCGATTCGAGGGAAGGAAGCTTAGACTGAAGTAGATGATAAAAACACGGAATTTTGACCCTAAAATATACGTAGATTAAATTGAAATAGATTCTTCGGTCATGACAGAAACGTGATACTTTCACTAAAGTAAGCCTGAACGTTTATCCGTATACAAGTATAGCTAAGCTTGTTTCTAATCTATGGCCACCTGCTATATACAAATATTTTACAGTGGCATAGCAGATAGGAACGCGTACACACACGGAGAGAGAGAGAGAGCGAGTAGTTCATCATTTAATTTCCTCCTTTGAAGTAAAATCCTTTGGTTGGTGAGAAAGCAAGGAAATCCTGGGACAAAACAGCGTGTGAGGGTAATTCATGAGGCAGATAGTCGAAATTCCCATCAGTTTCTCTCACAATTTTTAGGGGATTAATGATAATGAAGAAAGAGTTTGTGGGGAAAGTTGGAGGAAGACGGAAGGAAGGTATGTGGTGCGTGACTGTCACACAACGTATGATTATTCATGACAGGTTACTCCGGGGAATTTCCTTCACTCGCGTTCACCTTCGCCAAACCAACTTAGGTTAATGTTCCCTCAATCTATCTTTATCTATTTTGAATGGGCTTCAGTTCAGAGGGAGAGAGAAAGAAGATATTGAGGAATCGCTTTCTTCAATTTGTCTTTTTAGGGGAACATGCGTTGATGATAAGGTGAACACACGCTGAGACTCTCTCTCTCTCTCTCTCTCTCTTTAATGACATTCATTTCTAAATTATCCCTTTCTTCTGCGTAGGAAGGAAACACAGAGGAAAGGAGTTCTTTCTGGAGTGAGGTGAAAGGCAGGAGCTCACCGCGTTCCCGTGTAATTAACGACGAACTCTGTAATTAGAATTTGGACTCTCGACGTTTTAATACTACTCACCGATAACAGTAAGAATGACAGGAAGGATGATGGGCGGATGACTTGACACTTGACATTGGTAGTCCCCAGCATCGTTCTTCTCAGCAGCTTTAATCCTCAACTTCCAGTTGTTTGGTTGCTCGAAGTTTATACTTAGCCTTTCATCGTTGCTGTACGTGTGGAGTCCTGGAATAGAATTTCATAAAAATTAATCCTCTCTCTCTCTTTTTAGATTGATGAGACTGCCTTAATTCTCTGGCCTCGTTGACTGTTGAATGTTCCAATCGAAGTAATTGATGCAGTGAAAGCAATTACGAAAATAGGCACAAACATTTATAGCTGCGGGGGCAGGAATAATCATTCATTCTGTAGAAAGCGCATTGTATTCTGTTTCTATTCTACCCACATTTTCCTGTCCATTTGAAACAGAAAATGGTATTTTTCTTGCCAAAAACTTTGGAAAGAAATGAGAGAACCCTCAATGCTTTCTTCTCCTGTTGACAACTATCATTCCTTCCCTTCTATTCGTGCATCATTTATTTGTATGGTTTCGTTTTTATCACATTCTATCACGTCAATCTATCAGAGTATGAATTACATCCTGGTTACTCTTTCCCACCCTTGATCATCCAGTTCGCTCTACACACGTCTTTCTTTCTGTCAATTCTGGTTTATCGGATTAAGCGTTTCGTGAGAATGCCTCGTTTAAACGTATATCCTTGTGAGAGGAGAGAATAAAAAAGGAATTCGAGTTGACAGAGGATGTGATGTGATAAAACGACTTTAAATAACGAGACAAGTGGCGGAGGAGCTTATACTTTATATCGCTCTGCGTATACTTGTGTATGTGTGTGTGTGTCCTTGTCTGGCGTTTATATATTCTCAATGAATGCTGTACCACACAATCCTCTCTACGAAATCTCAAAGCGATAAAATAGGGAATTCTCGATGTACCAGTATTCCCCATTATCTCCGGGTCGTAGAGTGCGGAGTAGTTCCTTTTTTAGAGTTTGCCAGTGGACTCCACGAATACTTTTTGTTCCTCGTAATAATAAAATATTGTCTGGTGCCCTATGCAGAAGGAAATGAGTCCATATATTTATTCCAAATTGGACACAAGACACACTTGCACACAGGGAAGGAAAGTCTCTCCAAGTGAAAGTAACAAGCGAGAGTCTGGTTTCCCAATATTCTCTCAGTATTGGGGGATATGGATTCGTCGATTAAGTAAAAGAGTATTGGAGCATGAAACAAATCCCAATAGAGTTCCAATGAAGATACATATTGTTATTGACGGGTAATAAACCATTATGCAGTTTTTTAATGGGGCAAACATCGCTAGTCCCTCTGGAGAAAGTTCAGAATGAAATACATATCAAAACTTATAAGACTTTCATTTGCATCCACGTTGTGTAGGAAATCACCTCCCGACTGCTTTCTCAAGTTAAGCAGTAATTACCCTACTCATACTGTGTGAACAGCCTAAACTTTGACCTAGTTAAATGAAATGATGCGAGTGTATTTAAATTGGAATATCCAAAGTTGAAAATCTCCTTTTGTGCTTTGTGCAGTAGGGAGCCTGGGATTCGTTGGCAATTCTTAAGTTCATTTTCACATTACTCCGAACTACCCTTTCTCCCAATGCTCAATGATGATATGCTGGTGTTGCAAGGATGCGGAGGAGTGGAAAGTCAAGTCTTGAGAGCAACCTTAATGCCTCCGTTCATTAAAGAAGTTTAAGTATGCATTTATATATAGTTCTTGTCATTTAGGTCATATACAATGTCTTCTTGACGGCCTTGCTCACATTTCTCCACTCAATACTCAGCGTATAGACTCAATTTCCACTTGGAAACTTTCTTCATCATCACGTCCCGTGTCTCATATCGTTATCAAAACCATCAGGAATATAAGTACGTTACTAAAGGGAGCTGCTTTCTCCTTTTCTTCACACACACACACACACACTCAACATGAAGATCATCACTTGTGTGCTTATATGCGTTAACATCAGAGCTTACTTTCTCCTCCTGGGAAAAACTCATATCCACTTCCATCTCATCTCTTTCCACATAATTAAACACGATGTTTGTTACAAGTCATAACTAATTTGAGTTAGAAATCGTCACCACCAGAACTTGTCCTTGCACTCTACGAAATGAGCGTCTCTTCGTCTCGAACAAATTCCTTTAACTTGGGGTCTTTCTTGGTGGTTGGTGATGGGCGTTGAGACTTTGAGACTTCCGAGGTTGGGATTAATTTCTCCGTCTTCCTTGCTTTAGTTCACTTTAATTTTCTCCGTTTCATTGCACCGAGAGTAGATGCAACCTGACAGGGAGAATCTTTGTATGGCTGACCGACCCACAACGGCTGGTGGGTATTCTTCGCTTCCTCTCAAGACTCGAGACTAATTAAGGAAACCATTCGTAGCTCATTGTTGGTTGTCCTTTTTTCATACATTTCTTTTGGAGATTTGAAGTAGTTTCCGAATCTTTTCATGTCTATTATTTCACTGGGCTTAATTCTTCGTCCTTCAATTTGTGCGCTATGGGAAGGAATCTGGATAATGGAAGGAGCAACTTCTCCTTTCCTTGGGATTTCCTCTTTCCTTACACGAGACATTCCAATCTTTTCAAATACCACAAACCCACTCAAACTCACTCTATTATTCATTAATCTCTCAGCACAGCTTTTTGGGAGTTTGAAGAAGGGCCAGGTTTGGTTTGGGTCTAATCAGTTTTATTGCTTTTGAAGATCACTCAATTAGGCAGAGAAAGAATTCTTTCACCATTCTTTTCTTCATTTCAAAGAGGAAAGATCCATTGAGGAATGACGCAGTATCGATACCATCAAGATTTTCCCAAGATCTTCGCCCCGTTCTGATGTTCTTCAGGCGAGTACATCAAAAAGTGGATCAAACTTCTTGCATTCGACTCATATCTCTTTCAAGCAATCTTCCGATTTAATGACTCCAGACGAACGAAGGATATTAGGAGCATGACCAGAGGAAATATGGGTCACATTCAACCAAGAAGGTTTTAGAAAGCTAGCAGAGAAGTCTCTTTGTACACTGATGGGTACTTTGATGCTGCAGCTGCTATTTCATAAGGCACAAATAAGGTTAAGAAAAGCATGCAGTCAAATTCTGATAAGAAGTTTCGTTCTGCGTGCACTTTTAGTGATGATGTGTATGTATTATGAGTCTAGAGCCAAATGTTCTTGCGTCAAGTTGAATTTTTTCAAAGAATGGCTCATCAATTTATTCTAAATTGGGTTATCTTAGTGAGATCCCTTCGTCTCATCTTCAGTCTTTCCTTGACCTAGTGGCACTTTGCCCGTTGTAAAAATGGAATCTGTTTCACCCTACTCCATTTTTCTCTCGTAATATGCAACGCACACAGCAACTTATTCATGCTCGGCAAATTGGTCTACTCGACTGCCTACTTAAAACTTTCAGATGTCAAATATTCATGAACATGAGTAAATGAAATAACCCACATCGAGACAGGTTAAGTAGAAATATGAAAAGTTTTTGAAGATTCCTTTTTACGAGTTTAAGGCGAAAGTAAAGTTCATAGTAAATTTTCCATTGATGAGTCTGACTCCTGTGAATAGTACAACAGGTATAAAGAGTGGGTAGAGTGATCTGCGAAGGTTTGTACAAGTGTGATTTGAATACCAGAAGTGGATTGCATGTGGACTAAGGAGGGAAAGATAGTTGTTGCAAGTTTGCAAGTAGAGGAAGATTGGATGCGTTCATGAGTAAATACTTTTCTGGGACGGCTCTCTCACACCACAGAGGATTGGAGTTCCTAAGAATGAGGATTTCTCCTTGCAGAGTAAAGGAAGATGGACAGAGGTATCCGCAAAGGTCGTATTTTTACAGTAGATTTCATTTTTACGGGAAAACTTGTTCTGTATCTGCACAAGTGAAAGTAAAGAGTGAAAGTAAGACAGACTGGTACAGATCTGTGGAGTTTAGGTACGGGATTCGTTTTTTCCACTCCAGAAAACTCACCCAGAATCCAAAGTGCTAGAAAAGTAGAATTCTAGAATTCTATGAAACAACAACATTGGTCAGCGACCGAGAAGATGGAGAGTTGTAATTTCTTATCGAGCTCTCAATAAGTTCAAGGATACTTTCCGAACATAATGGGATTATGGCGCAGTGTGTATTTCATTTGAATGTGGAATGTGAATGCTTTCTGCTTACATTGGTTACAAATAAATGAACCTAAGTAGTAAGTGTGTTCTTCGACTATTTTATGTTCTTTCACTCTGAAGATTAAATAAATACTCGTACATACTCTCAATAGGCCACAATCATATAAGTAATTTGAATTAGCTGTGTAGTAATAAGAACCTACAAGCAAAGCTGGTCAAGTACTTGAAAAGACTAAACTCATAAATATCCTATAGTATTCCTACTCGAGTCTTTTAGTATTCATACGCCTCAGAAAAGCCCCAAAGAGTGAAAGCACAAGCCACAAAAACGAAATGAAATAGTTCTTTCACCAGTTCGTAGAGAAGTTGTGAAAGTGGTCTAGCCTTGTGGACTGTCGACCATCACTTCTACTACAATACTACGAACCACAACTAAACTGTGCGATGATGCAATATAAATCCGTATAAATTCATGTCCATCCTACCCAGCTGAACATGTTTTGGTAACTTTGACAGAAAAAAGAAAGTTACTGGAGAAAGTTATGATGTACAATAGATTTTTTGTAGTTTGAGAGATGTATGCTAGTAAAAAGAAAAGCTTTCACAACTTTCACATTTATACGGTAGCCAGAACACATCGTTCAAAAGCATTATGTACAACACATTTGCCAACTTCATCGAACGCAAAATCTGGTTCAAGTATCGAGCAACGATGTGCCCCATAAGTTTTGTCTTTCACTTTGTTTCCAGATGGAATCCCATAAGTTACGGTCTGAATCTATCATTAGCCCCATCATTACTCTCTCGCTCTGCTTTCACCGTAAAGCCGCACTCACACACAAACACACAAATTGTCTGCCACAGGCTTCCTTCTATCTTTCTAATTTCTTTTCCTCAGATCATTTCCCATTATTCCGACCCAACACCAATTACCTATATAATATGTATTTTACTAGAGAGCTGTAGTAGCTATAAAAGAAACTACACATTCAGCCCTCACAGCGTCACAGCAGCAACACACATTCTGTATCGACAAAACTTACAAGCACACACAAGGAAAAGGCATTAAGAGAAAGATCTTATGGCTTACTGACCGAATGTCAAAAGTCGTACTTCTCCAATTTCCTTTTTCATCCAGGACACCTGCAAAAAACAAACCGTAAAAGTCATTATCACGTCCATTCTCAGTTGTATGTGTATAAAATGTCCACACGACATTTTTCTTAATCTTGTTCCTGTCCCGGGTGACCATTTCGAATAACATTTCTCTGATTTCTTCGTATAAAAAATCAGGTGCACGGAGCAACAAACTGTGATTGCATTTCCTGAAAAATCTGATAAGACTTGTGTTGTACATTGTACCTTGTACCATACCTTTCCACATGTTGTATAATCTTTTAACACTTCTGTACACTTTCTCATTCCCTTCTAAAACTCTCTCTCTCTCTCTAACTTACCACAAAGAAGTAATTCGCTTAAGAAAAAGTCATACAACGGGAAATATACGAGTGCAACAAGGGCTCTCTTTTGTCCAATGGTACTTTGTAAGTAACATCGTGACTTTCTCCACACTCACACATCCTTTACACACATGTACTACTTTCTTCCATGTGTTTATCTCAACTTTTGTCCCAAGACAACTGTTTGTGTAACTGATATCTGAAATCTCTACACGAAATATCCTTCCTAAACTACTTCCTCCCTTTTAAGTTCCGTCTCTGTAAGCGAGGAAGTCCACACTGGCTTCGACGAATATAAAGTCACTGTAGAAAGACCGTATAGGGAGGAACTGTAGAGGCAATCAGATTTAGAAACACAGCCACCAAAACTCCACTTCAATATTAGTGGGTTCGTTCCAAATGGCATAACTTTCCCCATCAAAGCTGCTCTTATTTGAGGCAGCTGTCATTTAATATTACTCTTTGATTTTAAATCATTAGAATGAATGGGCGATCATGCAGAGAGCTATGTTAAACTTTTGCACATTTCTCTTATAAATTCCATCTTCTTAATCTATGGACGATTGCTGGCTATTCACAATCGTTCGTCTACACTCCATCTCTCCAGAAATCTGTAGACACACTTTAACTCATTTATTTAATCTTAGTTTAGTGCACTTTGTGGCTAATGAAATGAATCCATTTGATTGTTACCCTTTCAACGTCGGCTTACTTTCTCCCCTTCGTCTAATTTGAGGCAACGTTTTGGATGTGTGCTATTCCACGATATGGGACTGTTTTTCCTTACAACATTATTTACTCATCTTCATGTCATGTTTCAAATCTCCTGACGCTGGCAACTTGCCCACCCACTTATGCTCAAGTTTATTGTTTATCCTACTTGCATTTCATTAACTTTGTCAAGAGAAAGCTAAGCTAAATACGAAAAGCTACTTTCAACTTCAACCTTATAGTCTTAAGACTGTAAACTGGAATACTGAAAGCAGACGGGCTTCATTCCCTCACACTTTCACTGATGCAAGTAACAAAAATGAGTTTCTTTTTGCCTTCTGTGTGTATTGTGAGTATTGTCCAAAGTCCGGAGTCTCTCTTAAATATCCTCGAGAGACAAAACGCTCCTTTTACCAACTTACCACAACTCACTACCACTTCCAGCCGTAGAACTTAAGAACAAAACAAGAAAATGATATTCTCAGCATTTCTCTCGGTTCCTCGGCTTTTGTGCATGAATCAAATCCATTCTAACTGAAGTCATTAAAGCACAGATTTTTTCATGGAAAATATTACGCTGTTTGTGTCACAAACATGCACATAATCCCATTCTACAGGAGTTTTTATCCCGTCATAAATTAGTTGTGAAAGTAGCCAAGTTTATAATGTTATACTGTGCGCAATGTGTACACACGCAAACCGTAGTGTACGCAATGTCAGTTAACGACCCAGTGGAGTAGACTGTAAGGAACATTTAGTCAGCATTTACTAAAACAATTCTTATTGGATGAAATGTCCCATTACTTTCCCCTTGGAATATTCTTTTGAGACGTTTTATGAGAGACACATAAATGCACAAGGCAATAAACTGAGCGATCATTCTGAGACTTGGCACTCAATATTAAAAGTCTTTATTAAAACTTCTCACCCATCCGAGGAGTTAATTGTAGTCAAACAATCACTCAAAATTCTTAGCACGAAAAGAAGTCATCAAATGGAACGCTGGCAGAGTTGGAGACTCTATCGCATCAGTCTAAAGTCTGAAGTCTGAATGTCGACTCTCGACTGCACAAAGAGAAACCCTATGAATTTCTTTTTGTAAGAAGTGACAAAGTGCTAAACTTTAGGTGGTAATGAGTTGTCTCGCTGAGATAGTCCCAAGAAATTCCAAGAATGTTTTGAGTTATGTTTCTCCTTGGGGAGAGAGAGAGAGAGGAGACTCAGGGGAGACTGCGGGAGGCTATTACTTTGCCTAATATACTTGCAAATACCATCTCAGATGTTCTACGTGAATTGTTTAGATGAGTTCCCAAAAGTCGTGACTAATTTACTTGAAGAATTTAACGAAACTTTTACCCCTTTTAAATGTCATTCCATCTCTAATTTCCACTCATTCTTGGCTTCTCACAATGAAAGCAATGGAGGAAGCCTAAACTGGTAAAACGACCCTCGTGAGTACCTCCTTCCCCTCAAAACATTGTTTTCACTTAGCCTGCAATAAACTGCGTGAGGAGGTGGTGGGTGATAATTCACAAGGGGAATAGCGTTCTTCTTAATATGAGTTCTTGCGTAGGCTCTTATTTCATTTCTACACACTCCTACTCTCGTCTCAAGTGGAAATCCTGGGGGAAATGGTAGAAAGGAATCCATCAGCGAGAAAACTATTCTTCTTCTTGTGCCGGTTAGCGTCTTGAATTAATCTTGGATCTTTCATTACATGCAAATTACTCCGTATTGTCTCAGGAAATAGTGTATTTCAGTAGAAAAAAGGTGAACTCGTAAACTTACGGAAGTTCATTGAATATTTGAGAAATAAATCAGTTGGAATGATTCAAGTAATACAATTTCAGTATGCGAAATCCAAGGAATGGCTTGGGGAAGTTTCTGTAAATCGGTACACCAGCAAAAGACAACGAATCCACACACACCCACCGAGAGTTGTTCCTCTCTGTCTGGGTTTGTGTAGGTTCACATATGAGAGGGACAAACTAAAGTAGCCACACCGCTACAATTTATAGGAAGGATGAGCCGAATTGGACCATGTCGGAAATGAAATTAAATAAGCTGTCTCATAAATACTGTGAGGGAAAGGGCTAAGCCGCCTGGCTGGGAGACCCGAGAGAGAAAGTAAGAGCGTTGAGTTTTGTACATTCCAAAAAGGAGTATATTTCATGCTATTATCATTCTATCTGAATAATAAAAGGATACAGACCCAGACCACCAGCACCGCTGCTGCTACTGCTACTACCGATTTCAATTCCACTTCCCATTGTATCCTTTATTCCCTCTAGAAAATGAATGGGAGGAAGTCAGAAAGGCTCGGAAGTCCTCTTCTCGTGCAGTGACAGTTTGTGGCAGCATAATAACATAATACGAAATTATGTCTGAATTCATTCCTAATTCCAATACATACTTATTGCGAGAGATACACAAGTAGTAAAGAGGATCTTCTTGCCCAAGATCTCAATATATATAAATGTCTGTTCTAAGACTCCTCTGAGTAAATAGAATCATACAAACCAACACGCTGCGTAATTTACATGTACAACTATGCAATTCTATTAAATAACTGCTTAACAAATCAGATGCATTATTATTGAGTCCAACGAACTCACTTAGAGATCTTCCGTATTCTTATTTGTAATGATGTAGGCTACTGGGGACTGTGTTTTACGTGTTTAGTTTAAAGAGAAAGTGAACCAAATGTAATATTTTGATAACAAGCCTGGTTGTAAGATTAGTAATTCACTGGTCCAGTCTACCATAAAATAATGCAGTGGCAACCCAAATTGAGTTGAACTATTTAAACCAGTCAGTGAACTAAGAACTCGCATTGAAGCGGCTCGTTCTATTTGCAAGAATGTAATTGAATCCATATGGTTTGGAAATATAACGCTCCGAGTCACACCGATTATCACAATTTGGTGTTTCTGTTTAATATACTTTGGGTTTGGTGCAGTGCAGGAAGGTCTGTGCATAAGATTGAAATTAGAATGCACTGGAGAAAACATGAGATTATACTCTGTGTTGAATTATGAAGGGATATAAAGTCAAGTAGGACCCAGTGGGCCAGGTCTGTCCTCTGTGTTGGTGGATGAACGCTAAAGCCGTTTATGTAGTAGTAATGCCCAATGATGATGAGCACATGGAGACTATGCACATGCCAGTTGGATTTAAAAGCGTTCGTGCACATTTATTAAATTGGTATTTGAAATGTAATTCTAAGAGAATCGGACGGGTTGACAGACCGAAGAGATTCCAGTCACGTTCTGTACATTCTACATAATGTAAAGAGCTGCATTGTATATCGTAGGACTCGTACTCGTAAGTCGTGAGAACAGAGAAGGTCCGGATTTGTCTTAATAATGCTAATGCAATAAGGATTGGGAGAGAAAGAGCTAATCTCATAAGAAGAAAATGCATTTGACATTGTCTCCAGATGGAATTACAAGGCGGAGAGAAAGCTTAATGCCTCTCCTTCAGTCCATTAAGAGGGTCCACATACATAATGCACTTTAGTCGAGGAAACTTCCGTGGAGGAATTCAACCCTCGTCAGTACCCTTAAACTTTCTTTAAGCGCCTTCCGCTTTTCTTTTTCTTTGTAAAAACGACTTTCTCTCTACACGCAGATGTTGTCTCACACTCACATTAATTTCCTATCAGCATTCTTATGCAAAAATTGATTTAGGTCTATGAACTATTTTTTCAGTGGTGGCTACTTTGGTTTTCAGTTTTTTCAGTTTCAGTGGTGCAGTTCCTAAAATAGGTGGAGCAAAATAATTACCAATAATTTAAATTACGTTTCTCGAATTGTGTGTGCGTGCAAGTTGCATTTATAATTTGTTACGCAATTAGATTGATGGATCAAATATTGTCTTGAGGAAGTAATAAATTAGGAGTAAATATCTCTGTGAATCGTTGGGTATTGGGGAGAGAAGTAATGTTAATGAATTCCCAAGCCATCGAAGTGGAAAGATACACGCACAACTCACTCTGCTTCCAGTGAGAAAGTGGTTAGAGAAATTTCTCGGTTTGTCTGATTCTCTTGGTGTGTCTCTTTTTGGCCTGATCCGAAATTAGATCTGAGGATTAGACAGATAGTATTATTTCTTTCAATTTGCTACCTCGTCAAGCATACACCTTTCCTTTGAGAGCTTCCTCTGCTTCTACACACAGGCATTTATGCCATTTATCCATTTAGTGATGAGACTATTCTCAGAGCTTAACCATTAGCTTCGCACACACCGAATGTATGGCTGTCTGTAGTCCAGTCCACGACTTCCGTCCGTCCAACTAGATCAAGACAAATGGTGGTTTTATGAATCCGAATCAATATTTACGTTTGTTCTTTGTGGTGATTCGAACGGAAAAAGGTATTGCTTTCCCTACCACCTCCTCCTCCACTTTCCCTATTTTCGTTGTATAGTCCCGCAAGCCTAAAGTATGGACCACCGAATTCTTGGACAGGACTGCTAGAGCAGGAACCCATGAACTCCATCTCCAACAAAGCTAAGTCGGATAGACAAAGAAGGGAAAACATTAGAAATCTCGACGGGCGTTTTAAGAGCATTTGCCAATCTGAAATCATCTGCTTCAGTAGACACATTGTCTTCTCTGTATCCTCTGAAGTAGGAGAGTAAGCAGTAGAGAAGTAGTTGTGATGGTAGTGTGTACCTCGACTCACAATAACAAAAGATCCCATCTGCACAAGCAGATCATTGTCTTGTGATTCTGTTACTCACAATCTCTCTCTCTCTCTCTTTCTTTCCCTATCTTCTTATTCTATTTACTTACAACGTGTGCACCAGCTACTTCGCTTGCTCCTCACACCACAAATTGACGGAGAGAGAGAGAGAGACTTAAGTTGTTGTTAGTTGTTACACACGCACTTTGCTTTCTCCGCAAGTATTCCACACATACTAAGAATACTAACTGAACGATGTGTGGGTTCTGGCGTCACTGGTGCTGTGAATCTCTTCCTACAAAAGGAATATCTGCCTTCTCAGCCTTCAACACATAAAATGTAGCTTGTAACGAGATTCAGTTACTCTTTCCTCTTGAGCTGATTTACATAAGATCACCATCAGCAATATACCATGAAGTAGAAGAAGAAGAAATTGAGCTCACTGCATTTATGTGTGTATGTATGTAGAAGGCTGTTACTCCAACAATGGATTAACAAACGTTGTGTCGGACTTTCTTGCAAAATATGTGGAGAGAGAAAATCCGAAATCATACAGAGAGCCTTTTGTATTGGAAACACACGAACTCTTACCTAGACATGCATTTCACGGTCCGACAAATGAAAATAAATAAACGAAGGAATATCGATAAGTCCATGTCAGTCTATTCAACCTTTCCACTAAAGAAATCATACATTACAAAAGGCATTATTCATTTGAAAAGGAAATCATGTAAAAACATGGGATTTTAGGGAAGGAAACAAATAACAAGACTTTAACTTAACTTCTCTCATTTCATTCTTGGAGAAAAGGCTTTTACTTTTGCGATTGGTCTGTCCGATGTATTTACAGTTACATCCACATCATACATAGGAAACCCAAACAACGTGGACTGGAAGAAAGGGAGTAAGGAGGAATGAATTGGTTGGGAGAAATTGCAACGATTGTGTAGTCTCTAAATGCAAGTTTACTGTGGAAGGACTGCAGAGAATCAAAAGCTTTTCTGAAAGTGTGTTTCTGTGTGAATTCTCATAACTCCGAATGGATTAGAAGTAAATAAACAGGGATTAAATATCTAAGTACAAAATCCATTGGACTTTCCTTGGACTTTATGGAATCTGGGTTACCTATTGTGATTTGTTACTTCTGTGTGTACAATTTGCAAAGTTGGTTGTGATTTTTTGATATACAAAGGCGAATCTACTCTATGTTTTACATAATACTTATTGAGGAAGAGGAAATAACAACTCAGGGAATGAAAGAGTTTCTTCTTCTCCTCCTTGACTTGTTATTATTCTGACCATGACTTTAATTTTGAATTAAGTTTTGTCATAATGGGGAAAGTATAACTTTCTTTGTATGTAATGGAGGCCTCCCCGGAGGAGAAGTTGGTCGTATGTATAGATATATATAAATATTTCGTAGTCATTACGGAGCCTTGTCTTGGGATCAAAATATCTTGTAAGCTCGAAGAATAATGAAAAGTTCTTGGAATTTAGTTCCCGAGAATGCAAGTCGTAAAGAGAAATAGAGACTCGTTATGTCTCTCTCAGCCTATTCCTCATCCTCCTCAGACAACAAATGGTTGATGCAAATCTTTAAATATAACTTTGCGACACAAATCTCAGTTTTCCACTTCAATTGACTCAACGACATGACATTTATACTTTGGATTTACAATGATGCTCGTCTTCATGTTCTTGTCGTACAGTTTTCCCCTTTAGTTTAGCAGAAGAACCCTTCAATCGCACACAGACATGCGAAGTCGGAGTGTGTCTCTCTCTGGAAATTCTTGATTTTTCTCTGTATGCTCCACGCAACACACAACAAGTCAAAGCGAATATTCTCTCTATACTTTCTTCCAGTTCAGTGAAAGTCTCTCTATCCTTGTAACTTCGTCTTTCACTGACGAGGCCTATTTCAGGCACACAGAGCTGTTGTACTTATTTCAATTCTCCAAGAATCCAAGAAATATGAACCACTAGACACATATAAAGAAAATGTGTGGTTCGATGAAACGAATGAAATCAAGCAGGATGAAGACCAAACGAAAAAACCAAGTTGAATGTAAAATCTTTCTATTTCTACATATTCGTACATTTTATTCTTAAGCTTGGGCATTTTTTTGCATAGAAAGGAGGAGGAGGAGGGGAGGAGGTACAATCAGACTTTCTCTTTACAGATTCGCAGTCCCTGCGAATGATTTGTGTCTGTTCTTTACCACGAGAAATTCGTCCCCTATGGATGGTGGTTCACTGGCATTCAATTCCTTATTACCCTGGATAGACATTTAGTAGGAGTATCAATTTCTCCAAAGAAATCTAACTCTTCACTATCACAAATTCCTTTCTAAAAAATCTGTATTGTTCGAACATCCTAATGTACTTTCCAGATTGGAGAGTATCGGAGTTTGAACAGGGGAATTTCTCTTTTGAATTACAAAACTAACCGAATGTGAATTTAAGATATATATGTACACACAGACAGTAGAAATATGTATGATGAGAAATAATGTGCTGAAGTTGCTCTAAACAAATTCCGTTCTAGCCAGCCATTAGGGAGAACAAAACTCGTCTACATGTGTAGGAAGTCTCTATTCAAAAGTATGGAATCTTATCTCGTCTAGCCACGAGTACCACAGTACCAAAGATTCTTCCTACGATATCCATTTTAACGGAGTCATTAGTGTCAAAATATTGTAAATTGTTCTACGAAAAAGATAAAATAGAAACCTACCAATACTGTTGACTGTGAGTTCTTCTTTCGAGTAACCACAAGTGAGAGAAACCTTCCACCGAAATCTCTTACCACAAACCTCATTCAGATCCACACACAAATACGAGATGATTACGGATAAGACAAAATTTCATTCGGTGCAGAACAGAAGTGAACTTTTTTACAGTCATAAAATTGTCAAATTTTGTGTTGTACTCTGATTGTAAAGCAAGCCGTTTGTGAATGGTGAATTCGTACTTTCTCCTTCAGTGATCATCGTTACATGGCTCACAAATTGTAGGGCAGATGTTATTAAGCATTTCACCAAAGTTTGTCTCCCTCTCGAAGACAAACTGTTATGTTATTGTTATTCTTGAGAATTTCTCTCTCGATTCGCACAGAAATAGACGCACTATCCCACAAATACATTTTGGAAAGTTCAAGTAGACCAACTTACGAATCTGCAGAGGAAAAAAATAAGTCTGAAGAGTCTGGAGGTAAACTAATTGAACATGCAGATGGCTCTTTTATGAATTATTCATTAGAAGTGAATCAGTCTGAATAGCTAATGTGGTGGTGGCTTAACGTTAGAATACAGTAGACTATTTCGTTGAATGGACTTCTCCGGTCCTTTAGGTGGTGACACAGTTATTTAGAAATGAGGCTCATCTCTCGACCAGGTTGCTTAGCTTTGAATCAGCATAAAATAGACTTCACAGAAGATTATGTTGAAATCAAATTGAATTGGTGGCGTTCGAGGCTCAATACGAAATCTCTACACTCGCTGTAAGCTTCAAGTCCAAACTTTCTCTTTCCATTCATGACACACAAAACCACAAGGAAAGCGACAGACTTGCGGCTCCAGCCAATGCAAACAGCTAATTGAGTTTAGTCTTTTCGATTGAGAAAGTTCGTCCCATTTGTTTAGAACTTCAAGAAGTATATTCAATCTTCGAACTAAATTCGATATAATGAGACTATAACATAATATAGACTCATCTGTGTCAGTCAGTGGTGTCTGTTTTGTTTCATTCCACCGTGTGCGTGTGTTCCCATTTAATTCCCATCATTCTAAAGTTTAAGATGTTTCTAATTAAGTTTTACGTGGTTTTAAGCAAATTAATATATACTAGCAAAGTAAGTTGTTTTTAACACAGCAAGTTAATACATAAGAGAAGTGTAGCTTATAAAAGTGTTCCACACGACAAACGGTTTTTTCTTTCTCTTTCCGTTGCTCGCGTCTCAAAAGAAAAGATCATTGACGTGCAATAAAAAGAGTCACAAAAAATCAGAGTGATTTTTTATTGCCCCAACTTGTGCCTTAACTCATTTCAGAATCAGAGACTCGCTTTCTTGCTTAGAATAGGCACTTTATAGCTGTAACAGCCTTTGCCATTGCTCTGAAGTCTGAAATGAGAACGAAATCCACGAAACAGAAGGCCTTCCACATATCCAACTTATCTTAATCTCAGACCTGTGCTACTTCAAAAATAAAACGGAGAAAGCATTTCAAGAAAATTTTATAGCTACTGTTGAGTCTGGTAGTCTGATCAGAATAGTTGTTCTTGACACGACGGTGAAAGTCATTTACCGTTGCCTATACAGTTTGTAGTCTGTTTGTGTAAAAAACTTACAAACCAACGCAATGCATTTATTATGTACCTTTATCTGTACTGTGCAAACTTTAGTGTAGTAGTTTTTGTACACCAGTTTCTTCTAATCCCTGTGAGGGAGTCATAAATTCAATGTGCAGGGACATTCGAAAAAAAACCCAGGAGAACATGGAAGACTAACAACAATCCCACACGAGTCTGTTCTTGATGGGAGAATAAAAAGAAATGAAATGTGAAATGGATGAATAGTAAATAGAAATAGAATTGAATGACTTGGAGATAGAAAACGAGTACAGAGAGACACAGCCTTACATATCCAATCCATACGTGTGAAGTGAAAGCCTTGTACAATTCTATCTGCTGCTGCTTGCACAACTACCTTATAACTACCCTTGTAATATGATTGAATAACATCATAAGCATATACTCAACAAAAGAGGCCTTCAAGGGAATATGAAAAAGAACATTTTGTTACACAGAATCTCTCTCGAAAGTGGTTCAAACTATGTTGGACAGCGGCATTACAAAAAGAATTTAATGCACACAAACACTCCCAGAGTGTATAACAATATCCGCTTTATTTAGAATGCAAATGCGTGTTTTCTTTCTTTCACTTTGTGTGGCATGTTTGCATACAACTTTGTACTTTCTAATAATAACAGTATTCTAACTGAACGTCTACTCTCTCATTTGTAGTGTGGCAGTGCTTGGGAGAAAGTGAAGGTATGCATGTGGGTATTATGCAAAGAGAGAAGGAAATCCACTTTAGCGCAAATTGAGTAACATTATGATCTAATCCGTGAAAAGTAAATGTGATAGGTAGAATGGGTGTACCTCTTTTTACTGCGAGAAGGGTGAGAAATGGAGCAGGACAGAAATACTTTCAGGGAGAGGGAAAGAGATAATAATAGAACAAGGCAAAAAGGATTCGAAATTTATTTTTGGTCCGTGTTCCAGGAATAAGTTTAGAAAATGAAAGACTTTATTGGTGGGAGGAAGACTCAGAGAACAGAGTGAAAGTCCTATTGACTTTCCCCCAGTTTATCTGGAAGTAATGGACATAGAAATGTAGAAGATGAGGTGATATGGTTTGTTTCTTGCACGCGTGTACACAGCCTCTTGAGATCTAATGGAAAAAATCCGCCTCATTGTGAGATAAGGAGAATGAAGGTGAAAAACATGAAGTGAAATGAAATAAAATGAGATTCCTTTCTTTCAGTGGAGACAGCAGATGTCTGGGTGAAAGTTGCGCGGAGGTATTCCTCTCCCCGTCTTGTCCTTGTCGGAGAGTTTGATCAAATGGAATGGGTCTTCTTGGTCTTTCTGAGAAAAGGGCTCAATAACGAGGAGAAAACACGAGTTGACAATGTCAATGAAGAGGACCTGTCTCCACACATACACGAGGGACGAGAAGGATAGGAAATTGAACTGGGAATACTTTGTGTGTGTACTAACGTGTGTGTATATATAAGTATAGTGGAAGGATAAACATGAGAGCACACACGTTGGAAATGAGGAAAGGAAGCAAAGATCCAAGATTTTGGCACGAGATATTTGTAGTGCTGAAAGGTGATGGGGATTTGAAGGCGTAAGCCGAGTGAGTCCCTCACAGAGAAAGATAGACAGACACACACAGATCTCTTGAAGTGTGAGGGAGAGCGATGAAATCTAACGGTGAATGTACACATGAGTGGGTATAGGCTGGATGAGGCAATATTGTACATATTTATATGTTTATATATATATATTCGTAAGGGATGGTGAAGGAAGGATGGGATGACTCTTTGATTTTACTGAAATTAAATGGAAGACAGAGAAAGAAAAGGTTCACAACAGTTTTGGCCACCCTGGGGATATTCCGCGTATGGCTGTATGGAGTGAGTGAGCTTTACAAAGCAGATGTGTCTAACAGACACTCTTGTCTTCGTCAAGTTATGGATACACACACATTGTTTCTTGTCAAAGAGAAAGGAAGAGCACACAGGGAGGAAGTTAAGCCCTGGTGGTTCCACCAAAAGACAATTTTATGCAAAAATCCACTTTCACAGACACGTCATTACTTGAGATTTTCATGGGGCATTATGTTGTACACTTACACAAAAACTATGCCTAGGGAAATCTTTAAATGAAACTCGAAAGGTCTCACACAATTCCTTTGGAAAAGGTAGAGCTGCATTTGATTATTTGGATTGTAATTCTAACTATATAATATTTTACACACGCTATAAATGGATTTTAATCTAATAAAGATTTGCATGTTTTCAATTGGAAGTAAAAACAAGCTTCTAACAAATCTATAAAATACTATAATTATAAGTTGTATTGAAAAAATTGCTCTGTCAAGTCTACCACAACCTTTTTCATGTAGTTTTAAAATGTATGAAATTGCGTACCACCCACAACTAACTCACCACACAAATTGAACTCAGTTGTTCGTGTGTGTGAAAAAATCTTTCCGTGTAGCCAGTAGGATTGTCCTGGAAGAAAGTTACCAAAACGGAAGGTTGTCATGAAGGACAATAAAAGTCCCATTTTTTCACCTTTATCTCTCCCTTTGGGTTAGGAGAGAAAGTTGACAACCCATTTCATTGCTCAGTTAGGTAGTTCACAAAGTACGAGAAGACTGTGTGGTAAATTCCCAGAAGGGGAAGCAACCACGGCCAAACGACCACCACCACACATACCAACGAAATCGAGTGAAAGTCAAGGGAAACGGGGAAAGTAGAGTTCGTTTTTCTTCCCTTTCGCACTCGTCATCATCTTATCTACTTTTAAACCTCCGGAAGACTTGTCCTCCTACATAATAACCACTTTCATTGCACAACACAAATCGTACGGAATCTCTGAGAAACTTCATTTGGGTGCACTTCTGGCACTCCCCCTCGTATAATAAAGTATCGTCACAAATATTAGCTCGTCTGCACGGTTTCAGTTTCATGGTTTCACTTGCTATGAAATGTATAACCACGTATTCTTTTATTTCCACATTTTTATGCAATTCCAGTCGCACGAGAATCTTAAGGGAAACTTACTGTTTTGTCCTTGAGAAGATTCACTTTGCAGTGCATGAAAGCCGTTGATCCTAAAGGAACAGTGATGTTCGTCAAGTTGGCGTGATCATCGAAGTAGGGCAAAGGCTCGGATGTAGTTGTAGTTTCTTCTTCTGAATCCATCTCGTAGTCTGTAAAACATGAAAAGATTCTATGTGAGAGCTCGTCATCACAGCGGAGTTTTCATATCTCCTGTGTGAATGTTATTGCGAGTACACACAGACACACATTCCCGTTTCTTGTGATAATCATAATAATGCTGTTCAATATGAGAGGAGCAAGGCGAGAAAAAATGAATTGCGTGAACGTGAGGTGGAATGCAAAGTAGTGAAAGGAAGATTTGGTTTTCTAGTTCTCAGAATTTCTTCTTCAACAATTTTCGCGAGGTTCGCTAGTCTTGCGGTCGCCCAGATGTCCTTGTAATTTAAGTGGACGGAATTCAAGAAAAGTTCGAATTATGCTGAAAGGCAGGATTTGATGGCTTGTGGTAGTTAGGATATAGGGCTCAAGTACAAGAGCAAAATGTTGATTCAAATGACAAGAGCTTATTGTAGAAATGCTTTTTAACCCTGTAATATTCAGTGTGTAAATAATGCCTTAAATTATTATTATTTAACCAACCTGGAACTCTCAACAATAAACTGACTGAGACTGAGTGGGGATTTTCATTTCCTTAAGTAATTGAAATTAAAAAGAATTGAGAGAAATCTCCCGTCCCAACTGTCATAAGGGGGAACACTGTCAAAAAACTCGTCACAAGTTTATATCAAAGTGATTCTGAGAAAGTAAATACACTTTATTTTCTAAAATCAGATTCATCAGACCGTCAATTCCAGTCTTTCAGACAGACTGTACATATTTGCATTGACATGGCATACACGAAGGAAGACAAAACGAATAGTACTTACAATATATATTTTTTCTGAATTAGACCACGGATGAAAGATTTGTTTACTTTCTTTCATCTCAAAGAAATTGATCCTATATTGTGCACCAATTTGTTAAACCGTAAAAAGACAGCTCAGCAGGATGTGCAGAAGACACATGCTGCACACAAACTTGTTATGGAGCATTCGCTATTGAATTTAGCTAACTCTTACACACGAATGGATTCTGTAGAGTTTGCACAAGACTACCAGAGGAGAGATGAGAAAGAGAGAGAAAGAATGAAAGTCCCTTTATTTATCATTTCTCCAGAAACTTTTAAGCACTTGGTTAAATTGTACTAAGTAGTAAATGGACGCGGGTTGTTTGCGACTTGCGACTTTGTGTGGAGGATTGTGAAAAAATTCTTGAATGAATGACCAAGAAAAAGAATGGAGGAAGCTCTCGTGTAATATAAAAGAAAAGTGGGAGTGTTTTTATCCGTCTAAGAAGGAAGAAGAAGTTCAAACGGGGAAAACACAGAGACACACAGCTTATACTGTCTTTACTTTCTTGTGGCATTTCTTTCGAGTAATCTTTCACAAAAAAGAAAACAAAGATAAAAGCGTCTTTCATTGGTTGGTCATGCTTTATGATTCTTGAGCGATTCTTTCTTCAGAGAAAGCTGTGTAAATGTGGCTGGAAGTACAAATCCACAATAAGCTTCTTCTACACTCGGTTCATTGTTACTGCTCTACGCGCTCAGTGATGAAAGATCTTCTTAAAACAGACTCTCACATAAAAATCCTCTTGACTGAATCAGAGGGTCCTTAAGATGGAACCATCTATTATTTCCCTTGAATTCCTTTGTTAAACCATCCAATAAACCTTTTCTGTTAAACAATTCTCCTGTAGAAATGACAACATGTGCCAGCAGGAGTCTTGTTCATCACAGTTGACTGGTGTGCTTCGAAAGTAACATCAACGTTGACGGAATTTTTGGTGCGAATGGATTTCATTCATTCACGTACAGCTGCGTACGAATAAATATGAACAGGGTGAGAGAACGTGTTACACAAATAAAGGCTACATGAACGCATTGTTTCCCAGTCCCAAGAGCAAATGTAAAACTTTCTCTCAAAAAGTATGAATGACCTACCCTGTCTTCTAAAATTAAAGTGTAATTGTCCTCAGGGGAATTGTATCGCTCTGACGTGCACACTTTCCCTTTGAGGATACAGGAAGTTCTGTTTTACCTACCAAAGTGTTTTGAAACTTGGACGTTGAATTCCATTAGACATGTGCACGTGTAGGTTGTATAAATGATTGAAGTTGATTAGTAACGCCTTTGTCTGATTGATAATTGTTAGGTGCAAGTTTTTCACAGATTTCATTTTAAGACCATGCAAAACTTCCAGAATTCATCCGCCCACCTTGAAACTGCAGTTTGATGTTTTATGCATGCGTAAAAGAGAATTAGATAATAGGACTTGTTTTCACCACAGTAAAAGACAAGATTGGATTTGAAGGAAAACAGAATGAGGAAAGAGCGAAAGAAAAAATCAGAGTGTCAGATGAAAGACAAGTCGCGTGGCAGGCCTGTGAGTATACAAAAGTGGTTTTTATATTTCCACGGTCTCCACCTGCTGATGATGTCAATTCGGATGAGATTACCAACTCAGGAGTTACCAGAGGATGAGATGAGAGGTGCTTTTCCTTCATCTCGTTACCTCACCTCCTTCATTTCCACCCTCGTGTCTACTCACTATTCCATGTAGACACTCTCAGAGACAAGAGAGCGACAGACAAATTTGAGTTTGGGTAGGATGCGTCTTATTCGTCTTTTTAAGTGGGAAATGAAATGAAGAAGTGAGTTTGGGATGAAAGATGAGAATATGAGGCAGATTGACTGAAAGGAACACACACACACACACCACCAGCACATCTGATTTCTTCTCTTGGTATGCATTACAACATCTCGCCCAATATCATCATCCTGTGCTTATTCGTATGCTTGTCTCATTCCTCACATCTTTCTTTCTCCTTCTAGACGATGGGGAACCTTATTCTTGAGTAATGTACGCATTTACACGGGTTGTCGAAATTCGAATTGGTGGCGGTGTGTAGATTATGTTCTATGTAGTAGGCATAGCTGATAGAGATATGAGATTGAGATAGGCAGGTTTCGAGTTAACTTTGTTGATACAAAAGTGTCCGTGACCAACTGGTGTGTGTGTGTTTCTTTTATTTAAAACCAGCTTCCTTCTTGTCGTCAGGTTGGAATCCCATAAGAAACATGAAGTAAGAGTGAAAGTACAAGTGAAAGTCCATACTTAAGCATTACCCACGCACTTCTTGTCTTCCACATACTTTCCACCCTTCCCTTCCTCACTCACACTCCCTTTTAATTTGCTATCCTCCCAAACATTCTTCCTTGTTGAGCTTGTCATCAAAAATTAATTAAGAGAGATTTTGACTTAGCTTTCTTCTCCCCTCCTCTACCTTGGAATTACAAATGCTTTCTCCTCTGCCACTAGACTTTCTCCTAAAAGCCCTCGTGCTGCAGCTTAGAAGCTTTTAAATCAAAATCCTCTCCAGTGCGTGTGTATGTTGTATCCAAATTACTTTAGAAAGTTAAACTTATTTTAGAAAGTGAGATAGCATATGTGAAACATCGTTAAGCTTGAGTCATATTTAAGTAAGCCATGTGTATGCTTTGTGCATGAGTTAGAGATTTGATTATTTTAAATTGGTGCGTACAGCAGAAAGTAAAGTGATCATTAAACAGCGTGCCTATTTCTTCATTTCCATCCAATTTCATGACATTACAATAATTAGACTTAAAGGAAGCATATACATAAATAGACTGGCAGACTAGCAGCCTCCGGTGGGAACTAGGAACTCAAAAGTGCCATTCCTGTCAAGAATAATTTTGAAAGTTGGTAGGGAGGAATATAATTTTTCGACGTAGTTTGGTACGAGCTCAGTTTGCTCTCTGACAGTTAAAAACTCATTAATTTCCAATAGAACAAGTAAAATCACTTGATCCCTTTAGTCTCATACGGTCTACTGATGATGATGATGATCGCGTCCTTCAGTTTGGCCCAGAGAGCTCTACGTTAACTTCCTACTCTGCGATAATAATTCTTTGAAAAATGAAACTGGATTACATGACACACATTCCTAATTGAGTTCAACTTTGCTCCAGTGTATCGGTCTCCCTACAGCTTTTTATAAGGGTCTAGGACTCTTTTAAATCTGTCTAGTGTAATAGGCTAGTAGGCCTATGAGTTATTGTGCTAGATTGGATTTCTCTGTGAAGTGAATTTGCCATCGTATAAATAGGTCGAATTCTCGACTAGTACGATTTTATACTAACTTTTTCAAATCCCTATGTGCTTTTTATTCTCTTGAGTTGAACCCAAACGGATACACGTTTTACTCAGGGTTCAGTCATGTTGAAAGTCAGTCAGTAGGGTTTTAGTGGGATACATGCGGACTTGCTAAGATTCCATTTTCCTTTTTGCTTTCACTTGATCGCATTATACGCTGGTGAGGATCATTTGTTCCCTTTTCTGGTACAAAGTAGCCTACGAGGGAAGCCTTTCACCCTTCTCTGTGTCTCTCACAATGTTCGTCATGCTCAGTTTTGTATTGTATTTATGTCCTAATGTATGTCCCACTTCAATCTATCAAGTAACAAAGCTTACGGAAAGTTGATCAAAGTTTCATCTCACGTAATTTGTGCACGGTCAGTGTGTACGTACACCACCAGTGGCAGATTCGATATTGGATTCTCTCTCAGGTTTACACGGATTTAATCGCCATTTTTTCTTCCTCAAAACTGCGGGGAGACGTGCGATGAATCTAATTCGGTTTTAAGATCTCAAAAAGAAGGAAGAGGAAGAAGACCTTCAGAGATTTTTGCTGCAGATCTGGAGATTCTTGTCTACTCGTTGTAGTCTGTCACTATTCTTTATTGGTTGAGACTTTATGTCATGTGGGAAAGTCCAAGGCTTTGTTGGGATATTAGGGTTGATATTTTTATTGAATTCAACTATTATTATTTTCCTGGACTTAATATAGTTACTGAAGGCCATCGCTTCGTTTGGGTGTTCTTGTACATTTTCCAGGGACAATTTAAAGGACTTTCATTTGTCCTTGACGATTACAGGGAGGGTACAGAAATCGATCTTCTTTTCGATTATTAGAAAAAGATACAACAGTCAGTTTTGCATGACTGTTGTAATTCAAACGGTTACAAAGTTTTCTATGTGCTTTGAATGTTTGTAATTATCATTTTACATTCATACCGAAGCTCCTAAGGATATAATTTATGCATGACTTCGTAGGTTAAAATAGCCACGCTCGAGAATACTTGGAGACGACCCGAGTTTTTAAAACAAGTTAAAAGTTGAGCAACGATTTCCATTAGGAATTCAATCCAGAACATTGATACTTGTAGGGAAATATGACTCGAAATCTAAAGTATATGACGCACCCATTTTTTACGAGTGCGTTAACATTTGCTGAAGGATTGACTAACCCTGGCAGTGGGAGGCCAAATTTCGTAACTGATTGTGAAATGAATTTTTTATTACACATTATCGCAATTGCAAGGTTGACTGGAATCAAGAGTGACTTTTACTTTCTATGAATAAATCGTTTGAAGATAGCGAAAAAAGTATAGATTGAACTTTTGAGAAAGGTCTGAAACTTTCATGTCATTCGTATTTTACCGTTTTGAGATGAGTCATCGAATGCTTTCACCTTCTTCAAGTTTATTTACCGAGTTATTTTAAGATGCACTTGTAATTTGTATGCATCTAGGGGAATATAATGATGCTACAAACTGACAATAACATGCTGAGAACACAGTTTAAAATATTTCTATGAGAGATGATAGCCAATTAAACGACAAAACAGCCATCAACAATCTCAACCTTAGATAATACCCGTTATAAATGTACATTCCAAATTTTCCACCTCATTACTCGCAGATTGTAATCCCATCCAGGTGAAATTTATTAGCTCTCCGTTCAGCTCTCTCCAGGTATTCGCTATCCATATCGCCCATATATCCCGGAGTGTTGCTTCACGTAGAGAATAGTTTAAACTGGGCTGTGTGAGCAATTCTAACCGGATAAATAATTTCCTTGAGTAAACCCTCATCAACCTCATTCATGAAGTATAGGAGCCCTTGCCGCGGTGAGGACAACCACAAAACTCGTTCATAAATAAAAGCATGGATTGCTCATTAAAGCCCGTGTGTAATTCTTACCTGTCATGGGAGCACATAAATTCCAGGATAAAACCAGGAGGAAAACCACACACCAGTTGTTATGAGAGAACCTCGAACCAACACCACCGACACAACTACCACTGCTGCCCACTTTCCCCATCATCCTCGTCTATAATATACTTCGTCTAATGAAAAATGAGCCACACAACTAGCCCTGCTTTTTATTTTAAACGCTAATCTCTGTTTTATTACACAACCAACAGTTTAATCCCAGTCCCACTTTGTTTCACTTAATTACTCTTCCGTTATTGCTGCACGGATGAAGAATGTGTGAGACACGAGTAGAAATGCTAAATTACAGGGATTTTAATTCCACCCAACAAGTGCGTACGTAAGAGTTTAAGAAAGTCACAAGCACGTTCACTTTTACAAAGTTCTGTGGAATTTCTTTTAAAGTTCAAAGGGTTTGGAATTCAAAGTTAACTTTCCCCGTTAGATTATTATTTCTCGGTTGTTCTCTGGTTGCGCCCATAAAGATTATCATCTTTATTGCCATTCATGTTTCTCTTCAAACAAGATATGAGAAGAAGTGTACGTCACACTCACAGGTTCGTTTTGATAACACTGTGAATTGTAGTTTCCTGTGATTTGTGTAATCTCTTGTGAAATTCGGAGTAAAAGTAAGTCAGATTTTGAGTATTTCAAAGTATTTCAGATGTTGAGAAATTGCGAGTATAGATTTGTAAGGATTCTGCACAGCACATCAATATTTATAGAGGAGTGCAAAAAGTCTGCAGTCTCAATCGCAATGGGAACATTAATGCAAACGCACATCACCCCATTTGACTTCGTTAGTGGAAGACAGTCGTCCTGCAGAGAAATGCATTTTGGTGAAATGGGTCTTGGTTATGTGATACGTGATTTTGCTTTCTCTTTCCTTACTTTACCATTGTCCACGCATAGGAAGGAAGTGCTTTGCACATAAAAGTCTCACACTGCCCTAAAATGCAGGATTCAATAGTGATTGGCAATTGGTAGTGCTAAATAGACAATTGGGTGATTGGGTCGGGGTAGCTGTAGAATTCACAATGGAGGTTGAAGAAGCTGGGCTTTCACCTGCACCTTCTAAACTGACTTTCACCACTGCTTCTTCGGTTTTGTGTGTTTCAGTAGGTCGTATTGTATTTCAGAGTAGATGTGATTTCATTCTTGTGTGGGACCCAAGGAGAGACACAGAAGGGAATTTCACCGGTCACGATGCGAATCACCGACTGAGGAGTGAGCTTACGCTGTGATCTTGGTTTTGTTGAGGAACTCCGGGATTGTTAGCGTGCTGATCGATAACTTTCCACAGATTCGCCCTCAACTCAGCACAAACCTTTGGAAGCAGTGAGTAGTGAATGGGGCTTTGCTCCGAACTGCAATAAGCGACGGGACATCAGCCATCACTTTTGAGACTTAAGAGTTGAGACATATCCGTGAAAACGCCTAACTGAACTGTCGCTCTAATGACATTGTCATTATGATAATGTATGTAGATCAACAGTAATTTTTAAATTGTCTATTCAAGGAAACCTTTACAAAAAAGATCATTTCTGAATCAAAATCATATCAACACTGTTTCATTTAGAATGGAACTTTTTCAAGACAATAAAATTGGCCTCTTCAGCTTCGTAAAAGTCAAAATAGAATTGCTGGTACACAACAGTACGGAGTGATAATGAAAGGAACTTTGTTTTTCTTTTTTGGTAACGCTTTTTATTATTCATCATCATAAAACAACTAACTAATTAATAGCAGTGATGGCCTAATTACACTCAGCAGCGTCTACATCGCATCTCTTAAGGTACTCTGTATTTTTCCCGTTCTTGTCTAATACCATACCACAAACCAATCTTGATTTTTTGTCTACAGTGTCGTTCGAAGATCTAACGTTGCAGATCTTGTTTCTCGCTTTCCAGTACACATCCAATAGGTTACACTGGTTGAATTTGGGAAAGGAGGGTGTTGTTGTAAATC